>CAUYRH010032319.1:0-12471 GCA_963574655.1 Perodicticus potto | reverse complement strand
AAAAAAAAAAAAAAAAAAAAATTTGTTAAGTTTCTGTCAGAAACCTCTATTTTTAGATTATTCTTTTAGGATCTCTAAAATGTTGTGTTCTGTACTCTACGAAGGTTCCAGATTGTTAACTGGTGAAGCCCAACAAGCGTCATGTTGTCTTTTTTTTTTATAACGAAACAGGAATTGCTGTCTCTAAGCCAGACCTCATCACCTGTCTGGAGCAAAGGAAAGAACCCTGGAAGGTGAAGACTCACCAGACAGTGGTCGAGCATCCAGGTAGGTTGGAGTGAATGAAGCAGATAACACTGGTCAGAGGTCCAAAGTTGAAGGAGGAAACCAAACAGTGCAATGTGATTAGGGAAGCTCAGCTTAATTGGAAATGAGTTGTGGGAAGCCTGTGTTTCTTTCTCTTGTTATATAAAGGTACCTCTGTTCTTGTTTTCATTTCTTATGTTTATTTACTCATTGAGACAAAGGCTCAGTGCGTTGCCATCAGACCAGTGTGCCATAGCATCAACGTAGCACAGAGCAATCTTAACCATCTTGGTTCAAGTGATTTTTCGTCTCAGCCTCTCAAGTAGCTGGGAGTACAGGTTTCTCCACAACGCCTGGCTATTATATATATATATATATATATATTTTTTTTTTTTTTTTTTTTTTTTTTTGTAGAGACAGAGTCTCTTTCTCGCCCTGGGTAGAGTGCTGTGGCGTCACAGAGCTCACAACAACCTCCAATTTCTGGGCTTAGGTGATTCTCTTGCCTCAGCCTCCTGAGTAGCTGGGACTACAACTGCCCACCACAATGCCCTGCTATTTTTTTGTGCAATTTGGCTGGGGCCAGGTTTGAACCTGCCACCCTCGGTATATGGGACCCGTGCTCTAGTCACTGAGCCACAGGAGCCGCCCCCTGGCTAATATTTTTACTATTTTTTAGTAGAATCAGAGACTTGCTCTTGCTCAGGCTTGTTTCAGATTCAAACTCAAGCAGTCCTCTCACCTTGTCCTCTCAGGTGCTAGGTTTACATGTGTGAACCATCATGCCTGGCACTATTCTTTTTAATTTTTTTAAATTTGTTTGAAACAGAATCTCACTTTGTCACCCTGGGTAGAGTTCCATGGTGTCATAGCTCACAGCAACTTCAAACTTTTGGACTCAAGGAATCCTCTTGGTTCAGCCTCACATGTAGCTGGGACTACAGGTGCCTGCCACAATGGCCAGTTAGTTTTTCTTCTTTTGAGACAGAGCCTCAAGCTGTCACCCTGGATAGAGTGCTGTGACATCACAGCTCACAGCAACCTCCAATTCCTGGGCTAAAGCGAATCTCTTGCCTCCACTTCCCAAGTAGCTGGGACTACAGGTGCCCGCCGCAACGCCTGGCCAGTTTTTGGTTGGAGCCGTCATTGTTGTTTGGCGGCCCGGGCTGATACAAACCCATCAGCTCAGGTGTACGTGGCTGGCGCCTTAGCCCATTGAGCCACAGGTGCCGAGCCCAGTTAGTTTTTCTTTAAGAGACGTACTCTTGCTGTTGCTCGGAGTGGACGCCTACTGTTTGAGCTCTGGCAATCCACCTGCCTTGCCCTTCCAGAGTGCTAGGATTATAGGTGCCTGGCCTTTTCTTTCTTTCTTTTTTTTTTTTTTTTTTTGGTAGAGACAGAGTCTCACTTTATTGCTCTCGGTGGAGTGCTATGGCGTCACACAGCTCACAGTAACCTCCAACTCCTGGGCTTAGGCGATTCTCTTGCCTCAGCCTCCTGAGTAGCTGGGACTATAGGTGCCCGCCACAACACCCAGCTATTTTGCTATTTTTGCAATTCGGCCAAGGCTGGATTTGAACCCACCACCTTCGGTATATGGGGCCGGCACCCTATGTGATGAGCCACAGGCGCCGCCTCAAAATATAGGAGTAAATCTTTTTTTCTTTTTTTTTTTTTTTTTTTTTTTTAAATTTTTCTTTTTCAGTTCAGCCGGGCCGGGTTTGAACCCGCCACCCTCAGTATATGGGGCCAGCTCCCTACCTGCTGAGCCACAGGCACCACCCTGGCCTTTTTTTTTTAATGTTTAGAAGGAGTTTAGTTTTCAGTGATGTTCTTTCTAGTAAAGTGAGAAGAAAGAACTTTCTATGGCTTATCTAGAACTGCAAAATCTGGCTGCTGTTTGATTGATTTTCAGAACATAAAAATATATGTGTATTTTTGAGGATCTCTTAAACATTTTTAAAAAATTTTCTTTAGTGGCAGTGCCCATGGCTCAAGGAGTAGGGCGCTGGCCCCATATACCAGAGGTGATGGGTTCAAACACAGCCCTGGGAAAAAACTGCAAACAAAAAAAAAAGAATTTTTTCTTTAGGCTTGGTGCCTGTAGCTCAAGTGGCTAAGGAGCCAGCCACATACACCAGAGCTGGTGGGTTCGAATCCAGCTTGGGCCTGCCAAACAACAATGGCAACTACAACCAAAAAATAGTCGGGTGTTATGGGGGAAGCCTGTAGTCCCAGCTACTTGGGAGGCTAAGGCAAGAGAATCGCTTAAGCCCAGGAGTTGGAGGTTGCTATGAGCTGTGATGCCATGGCACACTACCCAGGACGACAGCTTGAGGCTCTGTCTCAAAAAAA
The DNA here is from genome assembly GCA_963574655.1 of Perodicticus potto. Lineage (NCBI taxonomy): Eukaryota > Metazoa > Chordata > Mammalia > Primates > Lorisidae > Perodicticus > Perodicticus potto. Next base: position 9,870 of record CAUYRH010032319.1, on the reverse strand, counting down.
AAAAAAAAAAAAATTTTTTTTTTTCTTTAAGCAGGCATAGTGGCTCACTTCTACAGTCCTAGCACTCTTGGAAGATGAGGTGGGATGATCATTTGAGTTCAGGCGTATAAGACAAGCCTGAACAAGAGTGCGATTCTTTCACTACTAAAAATAAAAAAACAATAGCTAGGCAGTGTGGTAGTTGCTTGTAGTGCCAGCTACTTGGGGGGCTGAGGCAGGGTTACTTCAACCTAGGAGTTTGAGGTTGTTATGAGTTAGACTGATGCAATGCTCTTTAACCTGGGCAACAGAATGAAACTGTGCCTCAAAACAATTTCATTTTTCTTTAGCACAGTTGTTCTCAACCTTCCTAATGCCGAGATGTATTTTCATTGTTAAAAGTGGGGGGGGGGCAACCGACAGTTTGAGAACTGCTAGCATCTTGTTCAAAATGTGAGAGTGAGCAGTTAATACTAGTATTTGGGTCAGGCATCTCAGAATACTTCAAATAGATGGCATATGTCTTCTGCTTTATGGTTTTTGATTCAATGAAGATTTCAAATAAGATTATGCAGAAAGTGTGGTCAGTAAATTTTATCAGAACACTTAAGAATCTCCCCGAGATATAAAAAAAAGCTCATATAATTTAACTTCAACATTTTCTTTATATGAACTGTGATAAATAGTTTGTATATGCTCTAATTTCTCAACTTTATTTTATTTTATTTTATTTTTTGGAGACAGAGTCTCTAGCTGTTGCCCTCGGTAAAGTGTGGTGGCCTCATGGCTCACAGCAACCTCAATCTCTTGGGGTTAAGCAATTTCCTTGCCTTAGCCCTTCAAGTAGCTGGGACTACAGGCGACCACCACATGATCGGGCTCTTTTCTGTTTGTAGTTGTCATTGTTGTTTGGCAGGCTGGGGCTAGATTTGAACTCTCCAGCTCTGGTGTGTGTGGCTGGTGCCTTAGCTGCTGGGCTACAGGTGCTGAGCCCAATTTCTCAACTTTTTCTTTTTTTTGAAACAGAGCCTCAAGCTGTCACCCTGGGTAGAGTGCTGTGGCATCACAGCTCACAGCAACCTCCAACTCCTGTGCTTAAGCGATTTTCTTGTCTCAGCCTCCCAAATATGTGCTTGCCACAACACCTGGCTATTTTTTGGTTGTAGTTGTCATGGTTGTTTGGCAGACCTGGAATGGATTCGAACCTGCCAGCTCTGGTATATGTAGGTGGCGCCTTAGCCGCTTGGGTTATGGATGCCAAGCCCCAATTTCTCAACTTTAATATAGTTAAAGGTATCTACTCCGTACAGTTCTTACATATACTATGTCATTGGGGAGTTACAGTATTCCCGAGCATATCTTAAATTCTCTCTTGTTACAAAATCACTCTTATAAACTTTTCTGAGATAGTTTCTCACTCTGTCACCCTGGGGTTGGTTCAGAGGCACTGTCAATCACAGCAACATCAAACTCTTGGGTACAAGTGATCCTCTCTTTTCAGCCTCCCCAGTAGGTGGGACTAGAGGCATCTGCCACAGTGCCTGTGTAGTTTTTCTATTTTCATTAGAGAAGGGCTTTTGATCTTTCTCAGGCTGGTCTCGAATGCCTGAGCTCAGGTGATCCACCTGCTTTGGCCTCCTAAAGTGATTAAGATTACAGATATGGGCCACCATACCTGTCATAAATAACCCTTATTTTATAACTATCTCTTGCTTAGGTTATGCTTACCAGGACTGTATTATGCACACACACCCATAAACACAAAAACACAGTAGATGTTTGTAAGTTGACCACTCAAAGGATTGTAAAAATCTTGTCAACACACATAGGTGGTTAGCATAAGGAACTTGGCCTAGTGTACTGATCCAGCTACTTGGGAGCTGAGGCAAGAGAATCACTGAAGCCCAAGAGTTGGAGGTTGCTGTGAGCTGTGATGCCGTAGTACTCTACCTAGCGCAACATAGTGAGACTCTGTCCCCTACCCCTCAAAAAAACAAACAAAATTCTCAGTGGGAGAATTTTATTTTAGTGGTCATTCTGAGTGTGATGTATGATATTTCATTGTATTTTGCTTTGCATTTCTTCAGGAGTTACTAATTTTGAGCACCCTTTCTAATGCTCGTTGGCTATTTAGGTATTTTCTTTAAAAAATGTCAGTTCAATCCCCTGTCACTTTTTCTTTTTTTTTTTAAGAGACAGAGTCTCACTTTGTCACCCTTGGTAAAGTGCTATGGCTTCACAGCTCACAGCAACCTCCAGCTCTTGGGCTTAGGCGATTCTTTTGCCTCAGCCTCCCGAGTAGCTGGGACTACAGGCACCTGCCACAACGGCCGGCTATTTTTTTTTGTTGTTGTTGCAGTTTAGCCGGCGCTGGGTTCAAACCTGCTATCCTCAGTATTTGGGGCCAGCGCACTACTCACTGAGACACAGGCGCCACCCTTTTATTTTTTTTATTGAGACAGAGTCTCACTGTTGCCCTTTATAGAGTGCTGTGTCATCGTAGTTCACAGCAACTTCAAACTCCTGGGATAAAGCGAATATCTTGCCTCAGCCTCCCAAGTACCTGGGAGTACAGGTGCCCCCCACAATGTCCAGCTATTTTTTAGTGAGGAGGTCTCACTCTTCCTCAGGCTCTTCACAAACTTTCCTGGCCTCGATAATCCTCCAGCCTCACCCTTCAAGAGTGCTAGGATTACCGCCCTGAGACACTGTGCCCAGCCTTAGTTTGCTACTTTTAGAGAGTTCTGTCATGTGTGTTAGGTCTAAGTAATACATCATGTTCAAGTTGTCTGTTATCTTATTAATCTTTTTTGTAATCTTTCAATTGAGTATTAAAAATGGTGTCTTATGGGTAGTGCTTATGGCTCAAAGAAGTAGGGCACCGGCCTCATATGCCGGAGGTGGCAGGTTCAAACCCAGCCCTGGCCAAATACCGGAAAAATAAATAAATAAATAAATAAATAATGGTGTCTTATGTAAGGGTATATATGGCACACCTCCTGGGTGAGGGACACAAGTATAAGTGGGAACAAATGCAAACATTGTAACCTCATTTTGTAATTTTTTTTGAGACAAAGTCTCAAGCTGTTGACCGACCTGGGTAGAGTGCAGTGATGTCTTAGCTTACAGCAACCTCCAAGTCTTGGGCTGAAGTGATTATTTTGCCCCAGTTATTCTATTTCTTTCTTTTTTTTGTTTTGAGATAGAACCTCAAGCTGTTGCCTGGGGTAGAGTGCTGTGGCAGCACAGCTCATAGCAACCTCCAACTCCTGGGCTCAAGCGATTCTCCTGCCTCTGCCTCCCAAGTAGCTGGGAGTACAGACGCCTGCCACAACCCCTGGCTAGTTTTTGGTTGCAGCCATCGTTGTTGTTTGACAGGCCCAATCTTAATTTGAACCCACCAGCTCAGCTTTATGTGGCTGGTGTCTTAGCTGCTTGAGCTACAGGCACTGAGCCCAGTCATTGTATTTTTACTAGAGATGGGAGTCTTGCTCTGCTCTGGCTGGTCTGAAACACATGAGCTCAAGCTATCCACCCTCCCAAGTAGTATGATTATAGGCGTAAACCACCGTGCCCAGCTTGTGATCTAATTGTTTGTACCCTCACATTAATCTGAAATTTTAAAAAGAGAGAAAAGAAAAACTAGGGTCTAAAATTAAAAATGATGACGCTTCTGTTTCTTCCTTTGTTTTTGCCATGATTTATTTCTTATGTTTGGAATCAATGATGTTATACGTACTTGTTTATATTATAGAAGATATGTAATATACCTAAATGAGGTTTATGAGTATATGTGTTAGAATAGAGGATTCTTTATAAAGGGGCCTATTCTGTTACTACTACATTTTTCTCTTGGCTGTTTAGGCCACAAGTGTATATTGTCCAATATAGTTATAGCTACTTCACCCACTTTGAGTTACTATTTGCTTGGCATACAGATGTTTTGTCTTTTTACTTTTGCGTATTTGAGTCCATAAAGCTGCAAGGGGTTTTCTCTATACTTAATATTGTAGAAACTCATTTATTGTAAGTCTATTCAGCCATACCATCTTTTTAGATTATTGAGTTAATTACATTAAGTATAAATGAGTTAAAGTTACTATTACTTTACTTCTCCTAGATATTTTCTCCTCATTTCTTTTCTTGCTACCTTCATTTCTGTTTTATTGATTTCTGTAATTAGTCTGATTGCTTCTTAGTTTACTTCACATGAATTCTATAGATATTTTCTTTCTGAACACCTTGAAGAATGGACATTATAAAAAGTTCTTAAAGATATAACAATATTATTATTATTATTCAAACTCATATCAAGGTGACTTCAATTGAATGCCAAAATTATAACTCTTTATATGCCTTATTTTGTTATTCTATGGGGTTTGTTTTTTGTTTTGTTTACAGTTTTTGGCTGGGGTGGGTTTGAACCTGCCACCTCCGGCATATGGGTCCGGCACCCGACTCCTTTGAGCCACAGGCGCCACCCTGTTTTGTTTTGGTTTTGTCAGAGTCTCACTCTGTGTCCCTGAGCAGAGTGCTATGGCATTGTCACAGATCACAGCAACCTCAAACTCTTTGATTTTGCAAATCATTTTGCTTCAGTCTCTCCTATAGCTGGAAGAACAGGCACCTGCCACAGTGCCCAGCTAGATTTTTTGTTTTGTTTTGATTTTTTGAGACAGAGTCTCACTTTTTTCACCCTCATTAGGGTGCTGTGGCATCGTAGCTCATAGCAATTTACAGCTCTTGTGCTGAAGCGATTCTCTTGCCTCAGACTCCTAGTATCTGTAACTACAGGTGTTGGCCACAGCGCCTGGCTATTTTTGAGATGAAATCTCTGGGGCTCAGGCTGGTGTGGAACCTGTGATCTCAGGAAATCCACCTGCCTTGATATCCCAAGTGCTAGGATTATAAGCGTGAGCCACCTTGCTCAGCCTTTCTTTCAACTTAACTGTTGTCATCAATTTCATCTTGTTGCATTGAACACCATTAACAGGAATACCATTAACAGGAGTTTCATGTTAAGATTCTGTTTTGGGGGCAGCACTTGTGGCTTAAGGAGTAAGGCGTCAGCTCCATATACCAGAGGTGGCAGGTTCAAACCCAGCCCCGGCCAAAAACTCCAAAAAAAATGATTCTGTTTTTGTCCTTGAATTTTTTATTTTTATTTTTTGGTAGATTTTGGCCAGGGCTAGGTTTGAACCCACCACCTCCAGCATATGGGGCTGGTGCCTATAGCTCAGCGGCTACCAGATCAGCCCCATACACTGGAGCTGGCAGGTTAATCCAGCCCCAACCTGCCAAACAATAATGACAACTACAACCAAAAAATATCCTGGTGTTGAGTCGGGTGCCTGTAGTCCTAACTGCTTGGGAAGCTGAGGCAGGAGAATTGCTTAAGCCCAAGAGTTTGAGGTTGCTGTGAGTTGTTATGCCATGGCACTCTACCCAGGGCAACAGCTTAAGACTCTGTCTCAAAAAACAAAATATAGGGTGGTGCCTGTGGCTCAGTGGGGAGGGCGCTGGCCCCATATACTGAGGGTGGTGGTGGTTCAAACCCAGCCCCGGCCAAACTGAAACAAAAAAATAGCTGGGTGTCATGGCGGGCGCTTGTAGTCCGAGCTACTCAGGAAACTGAGGCAAAGAGAATTGCCTAAGCCCAGGAATTGAAGGTTGCTGTGAGCTGTGTGATGCCAAGGTACTCTACCAAGGGCGATAAAGTGAGCCTCTGTCTCTATAAAGAAAAATAAATAAATAAAAATAAAACTACTTTCCTCTGTGTCATTATAATAATACAAAATTTTACTTAAATTTTTTTTTTCAGATTTACTTATTGTTACCTAATTTAGAATTGTTCTCAAGCATAATTTCAATGAAAGGGGCTTCCTTTGATATTTCTTATTTGGCAGTTTTCAGCATTCATAAATCTTGATAAATGTTTATTTTTTTCTTTATCTTGAAGGGATGTTTTGTTGGATATAGTATTATATGCATTTTGAAATTTTTGTTCTTTCAGCACTTTGACTATATCACCCAATTCTTTTTGATAGGGAAGGTGTGTGTCAAAAAATTCACTAGTAGGCTCGGCGCCTGTGGCTCTAGGCGCCAACCACGTACACATGAGCTGGCGGGTTTGAATCCAGCCCAGCCCGCCAAACAACAATGACGGCTGCAACCAAAAAATGGCCAGGCGTTGTGGCGGGCGCCTGTAGTCCCCGCTACTTGGGAAGCTGAAGCAGGAGACTCGCTTGAGCCCAGGAGTTGGAGGTTGCTGTGAGCTGTGATGCCATGGCACTCTATCCAGGGTGACAGCTTGAGGCTCTGTCTCAAAAAAAAAAAAAAAAAAAGTTCACTAGTAATATCGGAAGAGCGTGCTTAGAGATGACACATCTGTTTCCTTTCATGGATTTCAGGATGCTCTTGTGTAGCTTTCAAATTTTTGATCTTCATGTGTCTTTTTAAGGGTTTCTTTGTGTTTCTCCTAACTGAAGTGTGGTGAGCTTGGTATTCTGTATTTTTTTTCTTAACTTTGAAAATTTCTTAGTCTTTTCCACTGTGTTCTTCAAGTTAGGAATTTCTCTTTTCTTAAAGCTTTTCTTTTTTGTTCTTATCTCCATTTTTGTGATTTTACTTAGTTGTTTGTATCATTCCTATTTCACCCATTTACCATCATTAAGATAAAATTCTTAGGTAATTTAGACATCTCTATTTTTTATGGTTGATTTTACATTATTTTGTTCCTTCAGGTTATGTCACCCTATTATTTTTTACATGTTGTAATCTTTCATTGATTTTTGAGGATCACAAAAGGCACTTTTCTTTTGTTTTTTTGGACAGAGTCTCACTTTTTTACCCTCTGTAGAGAGCTGTTGCGTGACAACTTACAGCAACCTCAAACTCTCGGGCTTAAGGGATTCTCTTGCCTCAGCCTCCCAGGTAACTAGGACTACAGGCACCCACCACAGTGTCTGGCTATTTTTTGTTGTAGTTGTCATTGTTGTTAAGCTGGCCGAGGCTGGATTTTAACCCACCATCCTTGGTGTCTGCGGCTGGCACCATAACCACTGTGCTATAGGCGCAGAGCCACATAAGGCACCTTTCACAGAATCCATAATGTGGCTTTACCTTACAGGACTGACACAAATTATACTAAAGACTTGAGGCAGTTCAGGATATACTCTGAAAGTGTTTTGCCTCTGGAATTGTGTGGCTATTTTGTAGCTGAAGTATTTTCTCCACATTTCCTACTAGGAGCTTGAAATCACTTGCTAGACCTGAATCTGTCTGTTGTCTTGGAGTCTCTCTGGTGCTGTAACAATATTTTACCTTTGGTTTCAGCTCCCCCAGTCAGTTTTAGAAAAGCTGCACCGGCTGCGCCTGTGGCTCAAAGGAGTAGGGCTCCGGCCCCATATTGTTGTAATTGTGGCCACCCATAAGAAAAATACGGACTCCTTTTCAGGCTCAAATCAGATGGTGATTTATTTACCCCTGCGCAGGCAGGTTGCTGCCCCAAAGGGCAAACGGCCTTGAAAACAAAAGCAGCTAGAGGTGGGGTTACAGTCGGGGGGCTACAGCCTGGTCAGTTTGGGACATTCAGTAGCTTGGGAGACAGTTTGGGACACTTAGTAGTGTGGGAAACTCTGCAAGAGTGAGTTTTCAGCATTGTTTGGCAAGGGAGTCAGGAAAATCAGAGAAAACCTCCTTGTCAGAAACTTGTTCTCAGAATTAACCTAAAGGGGGGGTTTGAGACGGACAGGGCCTCAGGCTGAAACAGTTAGGGGCCTTTAAGGGTCTTCTTGCTGGGTCAGTTACTACATTCCCCACTGGTCTTCTGGGAATCAAATTCTTGATTCATCTGTATTGTTGGGGAGTGATTGATAATGGGTATGCAATACTGTTAATTTTCTCATTCAGGGCTGGACAGGGAACTTCTATTTTTCAGGCTGAGGTGAACTCAGACATCAGACACTTATTTTCAGGCACAAACTTTTTGAGTCTTAGCAAGGTTATGAACAGTGCAGTTCCAAACATTTTGGATGGCTTTATCCTAAGGAGCACACATCCTAATCCCCTTCCCAGACAAAAACTGCAGCAAAGACTTAATAACCTTGTTCAATGTGAGGGGTTGCAATCATTCATTTGCTAGAACACCCCTTCAGTTTGTAAAGGTATTTTTCTATCAAGTTCTGACCAGAATATCTCTCAGGGCCAATTATTTACCCTTAAAAACGGAAGCGTTTGACTTGGGCCTCCTTTCCCCTTGCTGATAGTATGAGATTTGCACTCTCTTTCCCAGGTTTTTAAGGGTATCCTGAGCTCACTGGACTGTTTGAATCATAACATTTTTCAGGGCATAGTTCCTCTGCCAATAGCTCTGGCACTCTCCACTTCCTCTGTATGTCCCTCAGTCCAACAAAATGTAATTTTGTCACTGATCTGTGGCTTGTGGACTCAATTCTCAAATTCCTGAGACAAATCACTGAAGAAATTCTAGTAACAAAACTACAACAATATTATTTCTAATGTCTTTTCATTATTAGGCCATTTGTGCTGTCCTATGCCATCTTGCTACTGTGCTGGGCATAATTTTACAGGGAAAATTTGTAGTGTATATTTCTTCAATTGTGATGAAACTCAATGGCATAATTTTGTATTTTTCAATTTGTTTCAGTTACATCTAATCATTCTTCCCAGAGCAATTCGCAAGTGCTGGACGTGAATATTTTATTACCAGAGATCATCCTGAGAAGATATGATAATGATAGCCCTGAGAATTTAAACTCAATAAAAGACTGGGATAGGGTTTATGAGTATAAGAAGCAGAAAGTATGTTACACTGGACTAGACGAAAGTGTAACAGCTACGCATGGTAAAATTTACCAATGCAGTAAAGGTTTCAAAGTTGTCAGAAAATTATCAAATGTAAATAGACATAAGATGATATATACTAGGAAAAAAACATTTGAGTGTAAAAAATATAGGAAAGCCTTAAAGCTGTGTTCAAACTTTGGTAAACATAAGATAACCCATTTTGTGGAAAAGCAGTACAAATGTAAAGAATGTGGCAAAGTCTTTAAATCTCGCTCAAGACTGTCTAAGCACAGGGGACTTCATACTGCAGAGAAAATCTCCCATTGTGAGAATGATGACAAGTGGCTTAGCCACAGCTCAAAATATTCTAACTATAAGACAATTTATAATAGAGAGAAAACCTACAAATGTAAAGAATGTGGAAAAGCCTTTAAAAATTACTCAAACCTTTTTGTACATAAAAGAATTCATTCTGGACAGAAACCCTACAAATGTGAGGAATGTGGCAAATCATTTAAGCAGTACTCACACCTTTCTGGACATAAAAGAATTCATTCTGGAGAGAGACCCTACAAATGTAGAGAATGTGGCAAATCCTTTAAACATTACTCAACCCTTTCTGTACATCAAAGAATTCATTCCGGAGAGAAACCCTACAAATGTCAAGAATGTGACAAAACCTTTACCCAGTACTCACACCTTTATGTACATAAAAGAATTCATTCCGGAGAGAAACCTTACAAATGTGAAGAATGTGGCAAAACCTTTAACCAGTACTCGCACCTTTCTGTTCATAAAAGAATTCATTCTGGGGAGAAACCCTACAAATGTGAAGAATGTGGAAAAGCCTTTAACGATTCCTCAACCCTTTCTGTACATAAAAGAATTCATTCTGGAGAGAAACCCTATAAATGTGAAGAATGTGGCAAAGTCTATAACCATTACTCAACCCTTTCTGTACATCAAAGAATTCATTCTGGGGAGAAACCCTACAAATGTGAAGAATGTGACAAAACCTTTAACAATTCCTCAAGTCTCTCTATACATAAAAGAATTCATTCTGGGGAAAAACCCTACAAATGT
>CAUYRH010032318.1:0-44091 GCA_963574655.1 Perodicticus potto | reverse complement strand
CCTCAAGCTGTCACCCTGGATAGAGTGCCGTGGCATCACAGCTCACAGCAACCTCCAATTCCTGGGCTCAAGCGAGTCTCCTGCCTCTGCCTCCCAAGCAGCTGGGACTACAGGCGCCCGCCAGCTCAGGTGTACATGGCTTCCTTGCCCTCCTAAGACCGCTGTCCCCTGACTTCTCAAGGCTATGTGCTCTGTGCCCACTGCATATGCACCCTGTATGTGTATGTTTGTGTGTGTGTGTGTGTGTGTGTGTGTGTGTGATCTATCCTTAGCCAGACTGGGAGGGCAGGGACTTGCTTTCTCCTTCTTCTTTATCTCTCCTAGTCCCCCTGTAAGGTGCCTAGCTAGATCCCAACAAATGAATGGGAGTGACCATCCTACAGACCCAGGCTGCTGTTGGGCTCCCAGCACTTCAGGCCTGAGTTCCTGGGTGGGGCCTTTGTGGCTGGGCTGAAGCCACCTGAGAGGTGTGCTCATGACAGCTTTGAAGGTAAAGCCTTCATGCAGGAAGACCCTCTCCTGCCTGCACCCAACTCGGCGTGCCCCGGGCTATATGCTCCAGGGCAAAGATCTGTCCCAAGGACTGGGCCAAAGCCAGTCTCTAAAGGAAGATCCCAGAGGAAGAGTTTCCATGAGCAATGGCTGCACACTGGGGACAGGAGTGGCACCTCCTGAGGGGGCTGCTCTGGGGTGGGCAATGCCAGCACAGGAATGCAAAGCAGAGGGAGCTCTCTGGGGGCAGGGGTCGTCTGGAGTCTCTGAAGTCATTTGTGTGGCATGTCCCATCCAAGAAGCAGGTGTCTGTGAGGACAGAGGGAAAGTGGCCAATGCCAGCTGTCCAGCCCTTTACAGACCCAATTCTCTCTCCCTCTAGTCTGTGGCTGGCTTCTCTTCCCATCAGCATTTACTTTGGTTTAGGGTGGACAATTCTGGATGTAGAAGTCTATGCCTACTCCTGAAGCCGTCAGCCACCAACCCTGCCCAACAAAGCCTTCCTTTGGACTTGCAAATGCCTCCAGTGACCCCTGTGCCCCACAACTGCTAAGACATGAGGGATACACTGGATTTGAGGAAAGGATGTCTGAGCCCCACTGCTTACCTCCATGGAGCAGCAAAGGACAGCATCTTCCTTCACATCCTGAGACTGCAAGAGCTGCAGGAAAGAGAAGTGAAGAATGCCACTGAGGGGTGACAGGCTGGCTGCAGACACTCTGTGTCCCCCTGTAGTCCCCGCCACCCTGCCCTCCTGCCTCCAGACCCAGCCCTGATGCTGCTGGTCTCACATATCTCTGAGGGTCAGGCCAGAGTGAGGAGCCCATAGAAAGAAGTAAGAGCTGCTCCGGGCCGCAGCAAAAGCTGGAGGACAGTGTGCTTCAGCAGGGTGGCATCCCGGGCCAGGTCGGAATGCCTTGATTAGAGGTTGTTACACAGACAGAATGAAGTGACAAGGGTGCTGAGATTGTTCACTGTTAACAACTGGGCAGCAGAAATCCTTAGGGAGGTAAAATCAGCCTCAAGGTATGAGACTGGTGACTTCCCTGTATGTGAAGGTGCCCAGCCATCAGCTCTGGCACATCTGAGCCCCAGCTGCAGGAAGATGCCAGTCATTAAAGCACCTTCTTCACTGGCCCTGCATTTCGGACTTTCAAAACCATGGTCGTATGGACTTGCTCAGAGGCTGGAGCTGCCCCCTAACCAGGTCCGTGGCCCAGCCACTCAGTGCTTGGGTTGGTCATGCCTTGGTTTAGATTGCCTGGCTCACACTCTCCATCTCAGTCTCTCTCTCTTTTTTTCTGTTTCCATGGATTTGGCTATGCTGGTCATGGTGTATAAATGGGACCAAGCAGTGTGCGGTCTCCATGCCATTCAAGACATGAAGTACTGGTGCACACTGCAACATGAGTGAACCCTGAAAACTTTATGTTAAGGGAAAGTAATATTTCACAGTAATGGATAGATCACATTTTATTTACCCATTCAACAGCTGACGGATATTTGTGCGGTTTCCACTTTCTGGCTATCATGAACAACACTGCTGTGAACACTGACGGGCCAGTTTTTATGTGGCTGCGTGTTTTCAGTTCTCTTGGGCAGATGCCTAGGAACAGAACTGCTGGGCTGTGTGCTAGCCCTGTGTTTTGCTTTTTGAATAACCGTCAGCCCGTTTTCCAAAGTGGCTACACCATTTTAAATTCTCATTGGCAATGCATGAGGGCTCTGATTTCTCTCCATCCTCACCAGCACTTGGTACTTCCCAGTATTCTGATTCACTCTCTCTCAAGCTCCTGGTAGCACAGGTGTGCTCACCGCCACCTACCCGGAACCCTCCCTGGGCATGGCCCCAGAGCTCTAGTACTTGTTCTCTCTAAACCCCACTGGCCACTCCTCCCACTGTCCCCTCTGCTGGCTAACGCTTCTCCTCCCAGTCCCTAAAACAGGTGTCCTCCCAATATTTTGCTCCCCAAACACTTATCCTCAGGCTTCTGCTCTTCTTGACACCATCCCATCCTGCCATGTTGACCACCCAGCTATCAGGGGACCCCACATGTAGCTCATTTGCAGGGTGCCCCCTACACTTGCTGGGCTTCTCTTTCTGGATGACAACCTGGCACGGATGACACCCTGGCTTGACCACCTGTTCCTCAAAGCGGGTCACCGTTACCTCCAGCTCAAAGCCGCTGTCATTTTCCTTTCCCCTCATCACCCATAACCAAGGAGGTAGCAGGTTCTGCTAGCTTCCTCTAAATGCCTCCAGAACATGTCAGCCCCTCTTTCCTGGGAGGCATTGCTCTTTCACTCATGGGGGACTTCCTGGCTTCCTGACACATCTCCCCAATGCCACTTCCTTCTCCTGCAGTCCTTGTACACACTGGCCAGAGTGATTGTCCACCATGCCATCCCACTGTCCTGCTCAGGAAATATTGGACACAGAGGCAAGCTCAGGAAGTGTTGGATATGGAGGTAACTGTTACAAGGCAAACCTTGATGGCACCACCAAGTCTGGGGCTCCAGGTCAGGCCATAGTTCACTCCTAACCCACAGCTTGAGGAGCCCAATAACACCTAACTCAATTCATGAAAAGGTCACTCTTTTTTTTTGGCGACAGCGGCTCACTCTATCACCCTAGGTAGAGGGCCATGGTGTCATATCTCACAGCAACCTCAAACTCTTGGGTTAAGTGATCCTCCTCCCTCAGCCTCCTGAGTAGCTGGGACTACAGGTACCCACCACAACACTCAGCTAGTTTTTCTATTTTTAGTATAGATGGAAGTCTCACTCTTGCTCAGGCTAGTCTCGAACTCCTGAGCTTAAGTGATCTGCCTGCCTCAGCCTCCAATAGACTCACTATTTTCATGGAGAAACTTTTGTTGTTGTTGTTGCAGTTTTGCTGGGGCCAGGTTCGAACCCACCACTCTTGGTATATGGGGCTGGTGCCTTACCCACTGAGCCACAGGCACCACCTTGGAGAAACATTTTGAGACATTTCATCCACAGGAATTTTTGAACTATGTATAGTACCTAATCAATAAAGAACCACCTTCCCATAATTTCTTTTTCTTTCTTTTTTTTGCAGTTTTTGGTGGGGGCTGGGTTTGAACCTGACACCTCCAGTATATGGGGCTGGCACCCTACTTCTTGAGCCACAGGCACTGCCCAGCCTTCCCATAATTTCTGTAACCTCAAAGCCGGATAGACCAATCAGACTATGGACAGGCTATCTGATTTTGACCTGGCCTTCTGCCCCATGCTGGATGTCAGAGCTCCTTGGTCACACTGTAAGAGATGCTGAGATGGCACTTGCGAAAAGCACACAAATCTACAAAACAAACAAACAAACAAAAAAGACAAATGACCGGGGGCTCATCCCTTTCACAAACACATGCATTTGCTGAGCACCTGCTCCAGCCCGGCACTGTCCACTGTAGAGAACAGAGCAGACCAAGTCCTGCTCCAGGGATGTTGCAGATTTGAACAAGAAACCAATAAACATTTGTATCGGATGGTGCTAAGTGCTGTACTTAAGCAAAGTGATAGATATGTTACTTAGCTTGATTGAATCATTCCACGTACACACATATCAAAATATCTCATTATACCCCATTAATGTATACAATTATGGCTTGTCAATCAACAATAATGTTAATAATCAGTTTTTTAAGTGGCCTTGGGAAAGGGTGGCGGGGTATTAGTTTAGTGGCTAGAGTCATCAGGGAGCCAGGCTGGTGATGCTGTCAGTGTGGTCCAGGCAGGTGGGTGCTCAGCTTGTGGAGGCGGCCAGAGTACGGAGCACATGACAGCATCTCGGGAAGCGAGGCCGGGGCCTTGCAACCCAGGACAAGACTCTGAGTTTTACAGTGAGCAGCATGAGAGTCACGGCAGGGCTTTGAGCAGAGGCAAGACAGGGCTTGGATTATGTTTCAAGTGGACCATTTTGCTGTGGGTGGGAGGGAAGGGCAGGTACTGATTTACCACAGACAGTGAGAGGAGTCAGGTCTGTACATATCCACTTTTGGACTGGATGGGGAAGATGAGAGAGAGAGGGAGGAGTGGGGGAGGGGAGGAGAGGAGATCAGGAAGGAGTAATTTCTGCCTCAGGCCCCTCCCTGGCTAAAAGTCACAGGTTTCCATGACTTCCCCTTTGCCCAGGATAAAGGCCCCAACTCCATCGCTGGTGTTTGGGCTCCAGGTGACCTTTCTATTTCGAGGCTGTCCACTCCAGCTCCTCCACACTGTCCGTCCTACGAGGCTAGGTCCCTTCCCAGCTGCTCCTTAGAACCTTCCTGATCACCCCAGGGCCCTCCCTCTTCCCTGCCCTGCACCCCACACGGTGAGAAGGCAAGTTGCAGTGTGAAATGTGTTGTCCTGAAGGCAGGGACTGTGCCCCATTCATCCCTGGCGCCCTTTAAGGGCAGGTGCAGCCAGCCACCCTGGGGACTCATTGAGTGTCGGCTGACACAGTTTACGTGCTGGTTTCTGCTCTTGTGAAAGGGAAGGGTAGAGAAGAGGGTGCAAGACAAATGCATTTTGAAAGTGACATCCTTGTCCACTGACCAAGAGCTGGGGCTAAAGTTGTGACCTGGGCATGACATATGAGTAGTCAGGAAGGAGGGACGAAATCACACACAACCTACCCGGGTGGGGGTGCTGTCTACACTGCTGGCTTGAAATCCAGATTCTGCACCCCTTCTCCTGTCATCCTGCCTCCACCCCCTAGCCTAGGGGCCCACCCAGGAGGGGCCACGGTGTCCACTTCCAGAGGCCAAGGACACATCTTTACTATATGCCCAGTGAGCGTGCAGGCCCCCACAGCGACAGGTCAGGGGAGCTCAATCCCTCTGCCTACGCAGGGCTCTGCCCAAACATCCCCTCAGCCCTACCCTGCCTGCTGGGTAACTGATCCTCCCCACGATCCTCCTGGCTCACTTCTCTCTATAGCTCCTGATATATTATCTGCTTGTTTGCCTGTTGTCTGTCTCCCCCAGATCCTTCCCCCATCTTTGTGACTACATGACCTGGTGACTCCTCTTCTGTCCCTTGGGCTGCTGCCCCTGCCCCTTCCCTGGCTAAGGCAGGGCTCTCGGGCAGAACTGGGGCAGGCTCTCAAGTGCAGGGCCTCACTTCCACCTTATCTTTCTCTTGGTTGTTTGGGAAAGTATGCTTTAAGCCAAAAATCACACAGTGCACGATAGGACCTCTCGCAAACGACCTGCTGGGCTTTCTCAAGGAAGTCAGAGAGAGCTGGGAGTTTCTCATCTTACTTTTCCTCCCAGCTGCTGGACACACAGAGCACAGGAAGGCACTAGGCGGCTGCAGACCAGGCCCCGTCCCCCCTCACACGCCAGCTTGGCCTCTCATTGCCCACTTTGGAGAGTGGGCTCTCAGGCCTTTAGATTTTAGTGTCCATGGATGGCAGTCCCCTCAACCTCCCTCTGGTGGGAGGGAGCTTTGCCGGCTCAGAAGTCACCTCTTGCTGCTCTCTGTGTTTAATGAGGGGCTGGCCCACACAACTCGACAGGATCACTCCTTGGAACCCCTGCTCCCCTTCAGGAGCCCCCCTCCCAGGCTCCCCCCGCCTCTGGATGGTCAGTGGCTCCCCAGGACTCCTTCCTGGATCTGCCTTCGTAGGCATGATCCTAAGGGCAGAGCCTCCCACTATTCTATCTTCGCCCAAACTTACTTGTTTGCCACTCTTCTGTCTTTGCCCTGTATTCCCTTTCTCGCTCTCTTTCCTTCCTCCCTCCCTTCCTTTCCTTTCCTTTTCCTTCCTTCCTTCTTTCTTTTCTTTTCTCACAGAATCTCACTCTGTCACCCTGGGTAGAGTGCCATGGCATCATCATAGCTCACAGCAACCTCAAACTCCTGGGCTCAAGCGATCTACCTACCTCAGCCTCCCAGGGTGCTTGGATTACAGACCTGAGCCACTGGGCCCAGCCTGTGCTCCTGTTCTTCAGAGCTCTGATTTCCTTAGGGACAGCTGGTTTTTGGATAAAGAAATCCCTGCTGACATGTGGAGGAGGTTGACTAGCACTCTCATTTACGTATGTCCTATTTGGGATCTTGGGGAGGCAATTGCTTTATTTAACTCAAAGACAGGTCTTAAAACTAATGGCCAATTGGATGAACACTCATGTTCCTAGCAGCATAAGTTGACAATAATCAGAGGAGCAACAACCCAAATGTCCATCGGTGAAGAGTGGTCAAATGGGTGGTACACACGTACAACGGAATGTCATCCAGCCTCAGGAAAGACATCCAGACTCCAGCTACGACACAGATAGACCCTGAAGACCCTATACTAAGTGAAATAAGCCAGACACCAAAGGACAAATACTATATGATTCCACTTATGTGAGGTCCCCAGAGTCATCAATTCATAGAGACAGGAAGTAGAATGGTGGGTGCCAGGGGCTGGGGAGTTAGTGTTTAACGCAGAATTTCAGGAGGCAAGATAAAAAATTCTGGAGATGGATGGTGGTCATAACAGCACTGCAGTGTGAATGAACTTAACGCCACAGAAGTGCACACTTAAAAATGGTTAAAATGGTACATTTTATGTCATATGTATTTCGCCGCAATAAAAAATATGGTTAAAAAAAGGCAGCGGCAGGAGCAGGTATTCTTTGTGTGGGCAGGACTGTCCCCTCCCTAGCTGCCACTCTCTGGGAGAAGAGCCACACCAATGGAGGAGACCAGGACGCCCACCCTGAGGGTCTGAGCCCTGGGTGGGGGAGGAGCAGCCCACTCATCAAAGTCTCTGGCACAGAAAGGGATGTGGGCGGGCCAGGGCAGGCAAGCCACCGGCATCCTCGAATAGTGAAATGTGTTTCTTGGACCAGAATCCAAGGCAATTGTGCGAGCCCACACAGTGTTTGTTCGGAAGCTAATGCATTCCTGTCCTATTGTCTCTGCCGGAGACTTGTTGTGGGCACACCCAGCATATCCTCCCTCGGGGAGAAGCCAGGGTGCTCAAGTCAGGCTGTGGGAGGCCCGACAGCAGCTAGGGAGAAAGGCAGCCTGGTGGGAGTCACCTGGAGTCCCTGGGGGAATGGTCGTAGGCACAGGCAAGCTGCGCCAGGCATGCCCAGGATGCAGCCAGGCTGGTAGCTCGGGATGCCACCTGTAGGGAGGGAAAGAGGGTGTGGATGGAAGAACCCATGGGGCTGCCTCACTGTGCGGGCAGGGATGAGTGCTGGGGAATTACAGCATCCTGCCTTACTAGTGAAGGGTAAAGCATCCAGGATGCAGGCTGGGCCCTTCCTGAGCACCTTCGATCACCCCCAGCATAGTCTCCACCCTCAGTAGAACAAACTCCAACCGCCTAATGCAGCTACAGAAAGAGCTGAGGGCTAGGGCTCAACCCTAGGACACAACCACTGTGATCAGTACAAATGCTGGCAGTGGAGAGAGTGGGGACAAGGAAAAGAAGGAGGCAGAGGCAACAGCCCTGACACGTGGCATGGGTCTAGAATGGTGGCCACCTGCATCGCAGGAGTGCCCTCAGGGACACCCACCCTGCACCTCTGCTGGACCTGGCCCAGCATCCACAGCCAAGTCTAGAGGGTAGCACAGGAACTGATGCTTGGAATAATGACCTTGAGTCATCAAGAAGAGGGTCAATTATGTCTGGGTCTCTGTTCAAAGAGGCACTGAAGTAGATAATGTACCGGAAAAAGGCTGTCATCAAAAAAGTGTAGCCAGTTTGGAGTCAGAAGACTGCTATCCACTAAGAGTAATCCCTGGCATGTCACTTAATCACTCTCTACCTCAGTATTCTCACCCAGGAATGGGCATAATATATGCCTGGGATTGTTTTGAAAGTGAACTGAGATAACATAGGTGAAAGATCTTCAAAAAGTGCAAAGCTTGATTCAAATGCAGGGTGTTATTATGGTTATGACATTTATATCTTTAGAAACACATATCTTTTCTGAAGATCTCAACACACTTTGTATAAACCATCCCATACCTTCATGACACTTTTGTGGAGACAGGGAAAGGCCACAGGCATTATTGTTTCTCTTTAAGAGACAGGGAAACCCAGGCTCAGTACATATGTGGCTTGCACAAGCCAGACAGATAGCAAGTCTGGGTAGAACTAAGGTGCTCGAGAGTCCTGGGTCAGCATTCTCATCCTCAGAGAATGATTTAAATTAATTCCCCAGATTATCTAATCCTTATTTTACTAATTGGAGCTCATAATTCTTTTATTTTTTTTGCAGTTTTTGGCCGGGGCTGGGTTTGAACCTACTACCTCTGGCATATGGGGCTGGCGCCCTACTCCATTGAGCCATAGGTGCCGCCCGGAGCTCATAATTCTTAATTCTGTTGACTGGTGACAACAATCAACCCGGACCTTCACCAAATCAAATTAATTTTATTTGTTCTTTGTCTGTGTTGGCTATTACCTATACTATTCATCCATCTATCCTTCTTTCCACTCACTCACTCATCCATCCATCCTCCTATTCACTCACCCATCTATCTAACCATCCATCCATCCACCCACTCACTCACCCATTCTTCATTCATACTTCCATCCACCCATCCATCCTTTTATTCACCTATTTATTCACCTACTTATCCATCTACCTGACCACCCACCCATCCACCCGTCTGTCATCCATCTATCTACTCACCTACTCATCCATCCATCCATCCACCCACCCTTTCAACAACATTTGTGGAATAACTACTATGTACTAAACGTTGTGTAAATACAGGGATAACAAAAGGAATAAAACTTACAACTTACAGTCTAGTAAGGGGAAATCAAGAGACTTTTTCTAAATATGTAGTATTGGAGTATGGGATGGAGTGGTAGTGGTGGCGAACACACCGGGGATATGGCATAAGAAGAATGTACAAAAGCAAAAAAATGTGAACTACCAGAGTGAATGGCGAACAACAAGTATTTCATGAGGCCCGAGATATCTTGTGCTGGGGCAGGGACGATATCATGATAAGGAAAGCAAGGGCCACATTCTAAAAGTCTCTAGATGCCATGCTACTGAGTTTGGGTTTTATCCCAAGGGATTGAGAGCCACTGAAAGATTTTTTTTTCTTTTTCTTTTTTGGCCAGGGTCAGTTTTGAACCCACCACCTCCAGTATATGGGGCTGGCACCCTATTCCTTTGAGCCACAGGCACTGCCCACCACTGAAAGATTTTTAAACTAGAGAGTAGGATGATAATATTTGCATATCTTGCACAGTGTAGAGAATCAACTGGAGTTGGGTGGCATTGGGACTGGAGGCAGGGATACCAGTGAGGAGGGTACAATGTGGCACGAGAGTGGCTTGAATTATGGTGAGTCCCCAGGGAGGAGTATGTTTAAGACTATGTTAAGAGGCAGAATGGGCAAGGAACAGACGATGTAGAAGACACACAGCCCCCAGGTTTGGGGCTTGGTCACTGGATAATTGATGAAACCATCGATGGTTCTGAGAAGGCAGGAGAAGTCGGTTTTGGGGACAGTGTTAGAAATATTGAGTCCATGGTTCTTGGAGATGATCAGGGAAGATGACAAGCGGTAGGGTGGTTATCTGGCAGCATCAGAACCCAGAGGTTAGTTGGTCAAGGCTGCAGCTGTGAGTGAGGTGACCTGGTGAACACATGGAGTGAGATAAGAAGAGGGCAAAAGCTCCCAACCTGGACACAGCAACCTCTAACGGGGAAAGAGGGAAGAATCCCCAGAGGAGGAAGAGATGTTCAGAGAGTTAAGTGGAACAGGAGGAAGTGGCGTCATGGAAGCCAAGAGAGTTCCAAGAAGTATGAGGTCAACAGTGTCAAATGCTCAGAAGGTCAAGTAAGACGAACAATGACAAAGCCCCCTGGACCTGGCGATTAGAAGAGCAGGGGTGACCTTTGCCAGAGGACTTCAGTGCTGCATAGGGCAGTGGGGGGATCTAGGCAAAAAGAGGGCGGAGAGCGGCAAGGAGGTCAGTGTGCAGACAGACAGCGCATTTCTTCTCCCTCCCTCTCCGCCTCCCTCCCTTCCTTTCCTCTTGTACCTGCCTACAGAAGAGAAGAGTAGGTGCTAAGAGAAAGAGACTGGTCACGTGGACCATTCTGGGAGCCTGATACGGTAACGTAGGAGAGTCTTGAGCCTGTCTCAAGTGGAGCAGAGCAGGCAGTGTGCAGGAGGATCAGGCACATAGATCAGCCATAGATAGAGCAGGTTATCAGCCCTCCAGAGTGAGAGAAAGGGCCAGGGTGGCCGTGTGTATCAGGACACATGTCGCTGCTCACACTGCCCATAATCAGTGTTGTCTGACAATGTTCCCCGACTGCATCACAGACACCTTTGGGAGAGGGGAATATGCCCCAGATGCTACTTTTCCATAAGCCTAACATGGAACCCTGGAACGTCGGCCATGGTTAGATGTCAGGAAATTTATGGCTCTTACCTGGACTTCAGGGCATGCTTGTGCCCTGTGGTCTGGCTGCCAGCCCTCCTAACTGAGGTGGGCAGGCACCCTAACTGGCCCAGAGGGAATAATTGGCCTCCCTCCTGCTGAGCTTGCAAACTGCCTGTACAAAGTGGTGACAGTAGATGTCACATGGGTGATGCTTCATCCCACAGCTGGCCCTGGGGCTGGAAACGTAATCTAGGGCTCAGAGCAGACACTGAATCCTCCTGCAGACATCGGAGCCAGAGGACAGGGCCACAGCTCCTGCGGCTCCTCCTGGGGCCTAGGCCATCCAGCCACCTGGACAGGACAGGGGTTCTGTCCACAGGCTTAGGAATTCTCAGGGTCCTGGGTTGGGTTTGAGACTCCAGAGAAGTTGGCTGTGTGTGCAGCTGATACCTCCCAGCTTCTCTTTTGGGCCCTTCCCATCCCTTATAGAAGATCTTTCTGGGCTTTTGCCCTAGCACCTGAGATCCTTCCTAAAGGGTGACTAGGAAATGTCCACACAGCACTGATGGTTCACTTTTTAAGAGGGAGTCTCCTCATTTGTCATGGGGCTTACATTTTTTTGGAGTGTTTGCTCTAGGTACTTGGTGTACATTTTAAAATCCACTTGATCCCTATACTAGATTCTCTGAGTTAGATACCATTGTGGTTCTCTTCCCGTTATAGCTGCAGAAACTGAGGCATAAGAAGGAAATGGCTTCCTTAAGAGCACCCGAGTCAGTGGCAAACAGCTAAACTCCTGCCCCCCAGCAAGTCTCAGATAAATGGGCTGATGGGGCAGGGGCCAGTCAAAGGGAGGGGACCCCATGTCTCAGGCTGCCTGGAATGGCTCCCATTTTCATCTGCCAAAGTAATTAGTAAAAGTGCCCTTCTGCTCTTAAAACTGCCCTGATTTGGATCCTACAAAGCCTATGTTTTATGGTCACCTAGACTGGTGGGTTGGGAGCCTTTCCCAGATGCCCCACATCACCAACCAGTTGCTGGCCTGTTCCACTCTCCTCCCCAAGCCTCAGGGTCTCCATTAGCAAACTGGGTGAGTGTTCCCTTGATCTGTGAGGACAGCCCAGACAGCAGTGCCTGGCCTGGGTGCAGCCCCAGAGCCTCATGCCCGCCTCTGAAGGAAGGACTACATTGTGTCTAATTCAGCACAAAACTGCTCCCTGAGACGGGGTGGGGTTTGGGCTGGCGGGGGGCAGGCTCCCCTCACAAGGTCCAGCCTCTGAATTCACAGGTCTGTCCCAGCACCTACCAGGACAGGACCCTGTGAAGCACAGGAGAAGGACAGGGATGGGGTGGTGTCTCAGGCTGCTGTGGGCTCCCTACCCCTGGCCCCTGCCTGCCACCCTGCACCTCCACCCACCTGAGGCCTGGACTTGACCCTGCTGGCTTTTGGGGGAGGGTGTGATAAGCGTCTCAGTGGAGGGAACTAGCTGCCTGCAAAGGCATTTTCCGGCTCTCTAAAGTAAACAATCAAACAGGAAATTAATCGAGAAACCCACATCAACGGGAAGGTTCAGGTTGTGATTTTCACAGCCCCAGAGCCAGGAAATTCTAAGTTATAGGTTTCCATAGCAACTTGCCTGTAGCTCAGCAATTGCTGGGCAGGAACCAGACCTGGAGGGGTCAGCTAGGCCAGTCCCTGCCCCCAGGAAGTATCACCCAGCAGCAAATCTGAATGTCTCAGGGCAGACTGCTCCTCCAAGGTAGAGCTGCAAGGCCAGGGCTCTGCTTTCAGTGCTGACAATGACTGGCCGTCAGTGGACCTTTCGGGGATTCAGCTGCCCCCAGTTGTATATTCCTATATTCTGTGAAATGGGAATGATCCCCAGCCAGGCCCCCTGCTTCACAAGGCTGTAAGACAGCCACCTGAGGGCCGTACAGGACGTGCTGCTATTCACTTCCCTTGCTCTGCGCAGTCCAGTGACGGCCTCTTCCTATTGCTATCCCACCCCCTGAATCTTGTCATTGGCCTCTGGCCCATCCTCTTGTTTCTCCTCTGAGAAACAGCTCAGTTGACTGATAGGTCCTGGAGCTTCCAAAGCAACCACCAAATGGGCAACTCCATTTCTTGGCCAGCCTCTCTCCTCAGCCTTCCCTCCTGACCCTTCGCAGGATCAAACATATAACATTACACCAGGTATACTAACTAGTTCAATGCACTTAATGCTCCCCTATGAATAACCAGGTAGAGTCAGTAAAACCAGGGGCAGACCTGTCACCTTCAAGTAGGTAGGGGGTAGTGTGTCTTGGGTGGGGTTTTCTTTTGTGTGTGATCAGTGAGGAGTCCCCGCCTGGCAGGAAAGGAGATAAGGGCGTTGGCGCTCAACCCCAGAAGGAAATAGTCTGGAATCCTTCCCTGAGAGCCACCCTGCTCTCCCACCCGAGATGGCCACTGAAGGCCCACTGGCTCCATCAGCCAGCTGGGAACCCCTGAGGTGAGAACGGGTGCTTCCTGGGCACTGGGCCTGTGGCCTGCCCACCAGCCTGGCCCTCGAGCCAGTGCCTTAAATTGAGCAAAGCAGTGGCAGCAGAGAAGTGGCGCCTGCCGGAAAGAGACAGAGCGTCTCCTTGATTTCCTAACAGGCCCAGCCGCATGCCAGGGGCGGACGGGCCAGCTCACTGGCCTCACTTATGAAATAGTCCTTTCCTCCTCTGGGTAAGCTTCCCTTTGGGTGGCCAAACCACCATTGAGCCACCCAATTCCCTGGAGGCATTCAACTGTGCCCAGGCCATGAGAGCACTGCCCACAACACAGAGGCTGAATTCTTTGCAGCCTCAGAGGGACCCTTGGAGAGGTCATGGCCACTGAGGGCCACCCACCAGATCCAGAGGAAGGGCCTCCCTGTGCCCAGAGTCCCCTGCCTGCTCACCAACAGGACCCAAGATTATCTGTAGGGCTGTCCCAATCCACCTTTCCCCAAGCCTGGGAAGGTTCTTAATGGTATGCCTACGTCAACCAGGGTGTCCCTTTTAAATGCAGGGGGTTGTCACAGGGTGTGTGGGTTGGGAAAGGCATAAATAGCTGGCAAAGAACATTGAGGACTTAGAGAAGGGACTCACTGGCTTACTGCTTTGCCACCAAGCATGGAATTCTGAAGAAACCTTTCTTTAAACCATGTCCTTTTCTGTATCATAGTCCTGGCAGGCCATACTTAAGAAGAATAAACACCTGCAGTAGCCTGGTTTCCAGACAGAGGTGCCAGTCTTCTAGGGGTAGGGGCTGGGGTTGGGGGGAACTGCAAGCCACACCGCAGAAGCTGGGCTGGAGATCAGTCCTCTGCGTGGGGAAGCTCAGCTGGCTCTGCAGTGGGTTTTGGTGTAAGACAGAAGCCAAGGACCAACTGGGCAGGGGCAGCTGGGCTGGGGACAATTAAGCTCTGTTAATGTGCAGAGAATAATAGGGCTGTGCTAAAGGCATAATTAGCATTGTACTAGAGGAACAGCCGCCCCATAGCAAGCCAGACAGGCCTGGGCTGAGAAAAGGGCCTGGGGCTGCCGGGAATGTCAAAAGGATGGGTGAATACTCTTTGCCAAGTCTAAGAGACTTGGAGATAAGAGAATTTAATTGGCACCTGAAGTTTGTTTGGCTTTAGAACCTTACCTTAGTAAAATATACATTTTAATAATGAGGTGACTCTTTTTCTAAATTGAGATGATCTTTTTGGATGAATGAACACGTGCTCGTACCATCCATGTATTCTGTGTTCAACTGACTGAGCTACAAGTGGCTAAGAGATTGCCTGGCATTCTGGGTGCTTGCTGGGGAATTCCACTCTGGGCCTGCAGCCTCTTCCCTCCCCTTCACAGATCTCCCATACCACCAAATTCATCCATTCACAGATCTAAAGATACACCTGGTCCTTATCCATCTCTGGTGTTTGCTTATCATTCTCTGCTGGGCAAGACTTATCCCATCATGGCTCCATTCACCAGATTTCCCCCAGAACAACTGATAGACCTTACAAGAAGATTTCCATGACCTCTCCCCACCACCTCTGTAGCCAGAAGTCTTGCTTCTGAGGGCCCAGTGCAGCCATGTGGTTCTATCTAGGTCTGGGTCTAGGTCTAGTTGAGCATCTATGGGAGTGGTTCTCATCACACTGTTGTAGGACCTTGTGTCCAGCTGGCTTTCTCAGAAGGCCTGAAGACTGGGTGTGAAGGAAAGCATGGCTGGAGCAGGGCCCCCTGGAAGAGCCTCTGTTCTCTGGGATGTAGCCCCTCAGTGCCACGGATAAAGGGAGCGTGGCAAGTCCTGCCCCCAACTTCTTTGCAGAGTCAGAAAGAATAGTAGTAGCTTTTCATTCATTGAATGAATGATTTTCAGTCATTCAACAAGGGGGCACCTGGCCTTACAGATTATCAGTCTAGTAGGGATGACAGATTTTGCATAAATGGAGCAGTGTTTGAAACTAAGGCTGAAAATTGAGACTGCCTGGATTCTAATCCTGACTCAGATTCCTACTGGTCACGTTATGCAGCACAGAGGTAACCTGTGTCTCAGTCTCCTTGTCTGTAAAGTGGGGACGGAGATCGTACCTCCCTCCAAGAGCTGTTGTAGGATTAAACGAGATAATCTATGTGAATGTTCAGAACAGTGTCTGCCACACAGGAAACACAGCTCAACCAAAGTGGCTGCACGTGGCAACAGAACAGAAGGTGCTGGCAGGGGTGGAATCAGTGGCAGGAAGAATTATTCTCACCTGTGCTGGGAGAGGATGCTCAGGGAAGGCTTTCCTGGGAAAAGACCTTTTAAGGTATAGCCAAGGACAGTGAGGCATGGAGAAGGCAGGAAGAAAGGACATTACAGGTTGGGGGCACCCTCCCGAGACCTGTGAGCCTGGATTGCTCAAAGCGAGGACAGCAGGGTGACTCTGAGAGCACCAGTGGGCTGAGCCCAGTTAGAAGGCTGGTAGGGTCATTCAGGGGGAGGGTGACAGTGACCTAGCAGAGCCATGGAGAGGGAGAAAGGTGGTGACTAGACCCTGGGGACTGGTAGGATGGGTGTTGGTGGCAAGAGAGTCATGGTGGCCTTGGCTCCAGCACAACCGAGACCTTCCCTGGAGGGGAGGAGCAGGTTTTGGAGCAGGAGGTGGGTTCCATTAGGACACCTGGGGCAGGCCAGGGGGAGGTGTCAGGGAGCTACCCCCAGGCCTGGAAATTCAGCCTCTACCCATTATCCATCCACAGCTTGGAAGGAAGCCAGGAGGAGCAAGACAAGACTCCCCACAGCCCTGGCAGCCTATAACCTCCTTTGCCCCCAGGCCTAGCAGCACACGCTTCACTGGCTAACCCCTGGCTAGGTCAGTTCCCTGTCTTTCCCCTCTTGTTTTGTGATGAGAAGGGAACAAACACCACAAACATGGGCAAGAATGAAGGACTAGCACTTTATAATTTCCAAGGGCCTCCCAGTGGGTCCTGGAACCTTCTCACCAGGGTGATGGCAGGTGATGTCAACTAAGCATGGAACATACTCTGAGATGTCATGTATACGTGGTGCCCAGGAGGAAGCTGAAGGCCATTATCACTCAGTTGGCTGTGGCAGAGCCAGCACCAGGACTCAACTTTCCTGGCTCTTGGCTTGGTGCTCCTGTACCAGGCAAAGAGGAGAGAGGGAGGGAGGACGGCCTGGTTACTCCACACCTGGCACAACCACCTGGGGGCTCCTGAGCTACTCCACCCTATACTCTGCCTGGCTGGGGGACTGAGACAGTGTGATAGTCTGGGAGTGCTTGGTGGGATGTTGGGAACTGGAGGGCTGAAGTGATGGGGCTGGGGGTCTCCTGGTCCCTCATAACTGCCCAGACACTTGGAGCTGGGGCCTGAGAGGCCTAAGGGCCTGACTGATACACCTGAGGGGGCTGCAGGGCAGGAGTGATGGAGATGGCATAGGGGTTCCCTGGTGGCAGGTGGAACCCCTACACCAGGGGTGGCAAGTGCAGACAGAGCAGGCAGGGCTCCTGCAACACTTGCAGTCAGGTCTTGGAAAAGAATGGCTGAAAATGGGGACCAGAGGGGCAGCTCAGGGCTTCCATGGGGTCTGCTGGCTATGCTCAGAGGCTCACTTTACTGGACCCCCTCAGCCCAGAGGCTGGCAAGGAGAACAATTTAACCACGTTTGACCTTGTTGGAGGGATCTTGAATGTTCCAGAGCAAAGTGGAAACCA
This sequence comes from Perodicticus potto, assembly GCA_963574655.1. Taxonomy (NCBI): domain Eukaryota; kingdom Metazoa; phylum Chordata; class Mammalia; order Primates; family Lorisidae; genus Perodicticus; species Perodicticus potto. Next base: position 27,012 of record CAUYRH010032318.1, on the reverse strand, counting down.
TCTCTTTGCTGGTAGTAGTAGAGGGAGGTAGGGCCTGAGGTGGGTCTGCACTTGGAGGGTGGGCAGGCTCCAAGGCCAAGTGTCCCAGGCAAGGAGTGTGTCCTATTGCCTTCCTGCAGCAGGGGCCTGGGGGCATGGAGACCAAGCAGACTATTCCCTGTCCCCAGGCAGTACACTGTGGGGTGGGGGGCCTGGCAATACAACAGGGTGCTGAGAGGGAGATGTCTGGGTGAGGGGTGAGGGACAGGCTTTTCTGCAGAAGAGACCCACTGGGTGGGTGGGGCATGGTGGGAAGTGACAGTGAGCAACACTCTCACCCACCTGTCCTGATCCTCACAGAACCCCATCCCTGCTTTGCTGACTACACCCGAGGGTGGACTCCCCCAGGGCACATGGCCACTAAGTGGCAGAAACAAGATTTGAACTCTCTCGGAAGCCCTTGGAGGAGTCTCATATCCCCCGAGTGGCCTGGGATGGAGCACAGAGGAAGAGGGAGGACCAGTGTGGAGCTTTTTCAAACCTAAGCAAGAGGTATTGGTAGTGTGGCTGGAGGTGGGACCCTAGAAGAAGAAGGGAAAGGAGAGGGCAGATGAGCTTGTATGGGGGGTGGGGACAAAGTCACAGGATTTGCACACAGATTGGATGTGGGGGACAGGGTGGGGAAAGGGAGGAATCAATAATAACTCCCAAGTTTCTGGCCTGAGCAAAACTGGGTGGACAGTGGCTTTGTCTACCAAGATTGAGGCTGGCCTGAAGAGGAACAGGTTTGGTCATTTGAGTCTGGAGGTCAATTATATTTGGGCCATATAATTTTTTTTCGACGGGCTTCCTGGGCATGGTGGGATGTTGAGCAGCACCCTTGACTTAGATACTCACTAGATACCAGAAGCATTTCCCTAGTACTCACAACCAAAAACATTCCCAGATATTGCCAGACACCCTCAGATGAGAACTATGGCTCTAGATCAGGGGTCGGTAACCTATAGCTCACCAACCCAATCTCAACCAAATCTCTCCTGCAGCCTACATATTGTATGGGGCAGTGAGATAAAAATGGTTTTTACCTTTTTCAATGTTTGAAAAAAATCCCAAAGAACAGTATTTGGTGACATGTAAAAATTATATGAAATTCAAATCTCAGTGTCCATAAATAAGGTTTTGTTGGAACACCTGTCACTGCCATTGGTTTATGTCTTATCTACAGGTACTTTCCTGCCATGATGGTAGATTTTATGATAAGGCAGTCTCGATGATCTTCTTGTTGGCTTGGTGGGGCAGAAGCCAACCCCCTAGAAACAGCATGTGAGGAGACTATGGTCTTAAAAATCTTGGCTCTACAGAGAAGAGAGAAATGGGGTGGGGCCCGGAGGGGAATGAAGATGTGTTTGGTGGGCTGAGAAGAACCAACACATGTGTTTTTGGAGAGAGAAGAGTAACAGGAGGGGGCCTTGGGTTGGAGACAGGGAGGTGACAGGTGGCCCTGGAATTAGGGTAGCCAAGTGTGGCCACTGCCCTGGTGGACAGGCTACTCCAAAATAGCCGCGGATCGACCCAGGTCCATCATAGTTGCGAAGTGCCCGAGACAGCCTGTGGGCTGGTAAGATAATTAAAGAAAGCCAAGGTTATGTAAGCACACTTAGAGAGCAGTCTGGGTTAAGAAGAAAGAGACTTAAATCTGGCCTTAGGATTATTTTAAAATCTTACTCTGTTATTTGTGTTTATATATAAATTACTTTCTTCAAACTGTGTGCTAACTTCATTGTAAAATTATATTAAAAAATCCCCAAGGGGATGTCTCATATTGGCCTTTGAGAAAACTTTTTATTGAAGTGTAAGACATGTAAAAACATGCCCAATTTCTAAATATTTGGATGAATTTTTGCAAAGGAAATACCCTTGCGCCACCAATTCCCTGGGTAAGAAACTGACCCTTAGTGGTGCCCCCAGAGTCCTCTTGTGCCCCTTCTTTGCACTAACTCTGCCCTAGGGTCACCACTATCCCGCTTAACATTAGACCCCAACTTTGCTCATTTTGAAACTCCCAAGTGTTTATATCTGAAGCAAACAGTGACTCTGCAGGTGGCCCCACTGTGAGGCCCTTCACTCAGCTGGTGGCAGCTTTGAGAGCCCCATCTGTTCTGGGTGCACTCTGGGCTGCCTTCATAGGGCCCACTTGGTTCCGGGGCTCGCTGGGGCAAGTGTGGTAGTCACAGTCTTTAGGGCCGAGGATGGGGCGTTCAGATCCAAATCATGATCTCCAATGTGCCCAAGGCCACACAGTGGGCTCAGGGAGCTCTTCTTAAGAACGTTGGTGCTTTGGGGCATGGTGGCTCACACCTGTAATCCTAGCACTTTGGAGGGCTGAGCTGGGTAGATTGCTCAAGCTCACAAGTTCAAGACCAGGTTGAGCAAGAGTGAGAGCCTGTATGTAAAAAAGAATAGATAAGTGTTGTGGCAGGCACTTGGGAGGCTGAGGCAAGAGGATCTCTTAAGGCCAAGAGTCTGAGGTTGCTATGAGCTATGATGTCACAGCACACTACTGAGGAAGACATACTATGCCTAAAAAAAAAAAAAAAAAAAAAAGAAGTTTGGTGTTTTCCCATGCATAGTGATCATTATAGATACATGATCTTTAAATTTCTCAGGACCATGAATCTGTTTGAAGACCTGACAAAAACTCTGGGACTCCACCAAGTGCCCATTTACACAGGTTCATAGACATTTGCATATTATTTTAGTGAGATCCCAGACTTTGAAGGTCACCCAAGAGCCCCAGGTACATGAGCCTTACTTACACACCCTAGCCTGAATCAGGAGTGTGGGAGGGTGACTACCTCCCTGAGGTGTCAAAACAGCTGTGGTCTCGCATATTGCCAGGAGGATCATGCGGCTTTTCTCTCATGTCTTTTTAGGCTGTGGCTGGGCAGCCCTGTGGTTAAGGCACGACAGTAGGGTGTCTGATAAAGACAGCATAAGGTGGCTGATGCTTGACAGATTTGATCTCTTATCCTGTGGCTACCCTGCACAGGGAGGCCTATTTTCCCGTTTTATTGATGGAAACTGAGGCTCAAAGAGGTTGAGAAACTCGCCTCAAGCCCTAGATAGTACCAAGAACACAGGATTTGAAATCACATAAGTCTGACTCCAAGCCCTTGCTCTTTTCATCCTCCCTGCTCATGGAGGGGCAGGGAATGTCTCTAAAGTGCACATCGGGGCAGTCAGGAGGGAGCTGCGTGATGGCACGAGGATGTCTCAGCACATGCCATCTCCACTCGTGGAAATGACTCACTGGAGCTCTGCTGCGCTGGGCTCCAAGGGACATATACACATTTCCTGCATCTTGGCCAGAGCCTCGGGCACAGTGAGCTGGCAGGACAGATTGCAGAAGGCAGCGAGAGACAGAAAACCACCCAGTTCTGCACCCTGGGTGAAGACGCCTCTCCCTGGGTTCACAGGACAGAGGTAGGTCATATCTAGGCCTCAGTTTTGTCTTTTGTGAAATGGGGGTGGTGGTGAGACGGGATCAGCCCTACTCAGCGTGTGGACCTCCTAATGACCGTAGTGGCATCACCTGGGAAAGTGCCACTTCTCCTTTATGACAATTGAGGGTAATTTCCCAGTTAAGAATTACGGGTCTAGATCAGGGCTCATGAACTACAAATCTGGCCACTGCTTGCTTTTTATGGCGTGGGTGTGCTAAGAATAGTTTATATATTTTTGGATAGTTAGGGGAAAAAAAATCAAAAGAAGAATATTTCGTGACACAAATTATATGAAATTCAAATTTCAGTGTCCATAAATAAGGTTTTGCTGGCGCACGGTTATTGTCATTCGTTTACATACTGTCTACGGCTGCTTTTCTGGGAGGAAGGCAGAGTGGAGCTCTCGAGGCTTCACGCTGCTGCTCACGCGCTCCACGTTGCTGGGATGTGGTCATACTCAGTTTTGCCTCTTGGCCTGCAAAGCCTGAAATGTTTACTATCATTCCTTTATAGAAGAAGTTTGCTGACCCTGTTCTACAGAGAGAAGGAAAGGGGAGGGGAGGAGTTCATGTAAGAACTGAGATCCCTTCTGGGGGAAAAATGAGCTGTTAGGAGCTTTTGGAATCCAAGGGTGTTCTTCTCTGTCCTGGGCCAACACTTGGAATCCTTTCCACAAGTGCTCTGAGGCTGATCTCGAAAGCCCCTTTGACCAATGAAGACCTTCCCACTTGCCCCGATGAAAACCAGACATTCTTTTTTGTTTGCAGTTTTTGGTTGGGGCCAGGTTTGAACCCGCCACCTGGTATATGGGCCGGTGCCCTACTCCTTGAGCCACAGGTGCTACCCAAAACCAGACATTCTACTTCTAGAACAGGGGCTCTTAGCTGGGAAGCCCCCTTCCAGAGAACAGGTGTCACCAGTTCCATGCAAGATTGAATGCATTCGGGTGGGTTTGGGGAGAGGGTTCTAGGTAGGTCAGTGACCTCCCTACCCTTGCCAAAACTGAGCACCTTTTATTTCCTTTTTGGGCACACATTTTTCTCTTCCCATTATCCTTTCAAAACGTGAAAGTCCCAGAAGGGTAACACTGTATCTATACATCCCTTTACCTAGGAAAGGGGGAGGTGACCTGATGTTACTGGGCAGAGTCTGAGGATTCTGAGGAGGGGTGGGGAGTGTGAAGTAGGCGGAAGGCGTTAGAAAGATGAGATGGCGATCAAGGAGAGGGGCCTCTTTCCCAGAGGGCTTTGGGATTCCAGACCCCTCCCACTCTATAACCCACTCGTCCCATCAGCAAGAGGCCATTAAGACTTGCAGCCCATGGGGCCACCCTCCCTCCGTAGGCACCTCTACTCCCAGACCCAGGGAGGCCTCCAGCCTGCAGCCTTAGCCAAGTAATTCTCAACTCTGGCCCTGGGATTCCAGGTATTTTCCCAGCCAGCCGCACCTCATCTAATTGCTTTCCAGTCAGCTAATCCTTGCCCCACGCCCTCCGCTCCAGCCAGGCAAGCCACCTCAGGGCGGCCAGCAGTTGCTCCCGAGATTCCCGTGGCCCATGTCCAAGCCCAGGGCAGCCTCCGGACTCCCCTAGCCCAAACCACATCCTCTTTGCCCTTCCCCACACCTCAAACTCTCCTCTGACTAACATTTCCAAACCAAGCAGAACTCAGTCCAGTCCAGACTAAATGCAGCAGACAAACTTCACTCCCTACCACCCTGGCTTGCCACTTCCTGGCTATCAGGGAAGAACAATTAGCAAAAAGTAGAGTTGGCCCTACTGTCCAATTCCCAGAGCTAATTGTTTTAAGCAGGGCTTTGGCCTTAATTAAAGGATAATTAGTTACTGAATATATGTTTGCATTTCCACAAGTGTGTTTGCATTTCCTAAGTCTGGTTTTTAACCCTGGGAAACCAGATTCAGCAAATACTTTTATGTTTCAATACCTCTGAGTAAGGGAGAAGGTCTTAATTACAGAAGTGGTAGTCCTGTGTAATCAAAAGGACACTGAAGAATGAGCTAACTGTGTTTGCCACACACACTCTGCCATGACTTCTGTTTAGCCATTGCGAGGAGGAGCCTGGCAGATGCCCAGCCCTGCCCAGTCCCATCAGTGTATTCTGTTCTTGTCCCCTTTTGCAGTCAGCCACTGTCATGGCCCTTCATTCCCCTTCCTATGCTTTTCTTCCTCTTTATCTTTTTTCCCCTTTTCTTCATCCAGAGATGCTTCTGCAGACCCTGCCAGACAGCTCCGGACAAGCCAGCCACGCTAGCACACTGGGTTTCAGCTCTCAGCTGGGTACTCAGAAAGGTAGTGAAAAAGTACTTTTGAGGCTTTGGCATCCAGATACTTTAGGGATCCAGAACTATTCCAGAAGCCAGATAGTCTCCAGACCTGCTCATCACCAGCTGTATGGGCCTCGTTCGACTTGGGAGATGACTTTGGTGTAAAATAGACACTGGATTTCAAAGACTTAGCACAAAAATTAAAATGAAAAAGAATATGAAAAACCCTCATTGATACATCTTAATATTGATTACATGTTGAAATGATAATTAGTTGGATATATTAAATGACAAAAAATGAATGGCACCAGCTCCTTTTTTCATTTTTAAAAATGTGACTACTAGGAAATTTACAAATATGTGTGTGGCTCACACTATACTGTCACCGGACACATTGCTGGGATTCTGCTGTGACTGTCCAGGGCTAAGAGATTTCTGTTGTTTTCAGGTCTATGACTATGGGTGACCACCCCATGCTCCCACCTTTGCTCTCTCTGTATATCGTCCCAATCCCTTGGCTCCTCATGGGAGACGCGAGAGGAGGGCACTGGGGATCCCAGCCTCTCCAGGCACAGCTGAGGGCTGGCACGGCACACAGCAGGTGCTCGCTGCAATATCCCCTTTCCTTTGGGGTCCAGGGAATTTTGCCGGATGCCCACTCTGACTTCTAATGATTGTGGCACATGGGATTCTGTCTCTGGACAGACTAGTTAAATCTCACATGAAGCTTGGCAGATGGAAGTTAAGAATGGACCATGACACCAGAGCCATGTGTGGGGATAGAACAGAGGCAGCTTTACCAGCGGAGAGCACTTTTTACACAGTTCACTCACAGTGTGGGCACAAATTGCTTCTTTTGAGTTTGATTTGAGGGGAGTGTTTCTTCCCTGTTCTGAATCTCCTCCAAGGCCCACACAGCCAGCCCCACCTGCTCACCCACCTTGTCTCTTCAGGGATTCTCGATTTATCTCCTCTGAGAAATCATCCCAGATTGACTCTGGAAGGGTTGACTACTCACTACAAACACTCTTATTTCCTTAATTCATTCAACACATATGTATTGAGCCCCTATATGCCAGGCACTGTTCTAGGCATAGGGATATATCTGTGACTAGACACACAGCCCGCTTGTAGAGACTTTCCTTGCGAGGTGGGAGACAGAAAACAAGATTAACAAAGAAAACTGTAAGGAGAATCCAGGCACTAAGGGCAGCAGGCTGGGGACAGTGACTGGAGTGACAGACTAGGGCGAGGTGGGAGGGTCTCTCCAAGGAACTGACCTCAGAGCAGAGACCCAGAGAGACACCTAGAAAAAGGGCTTCTCCCAGAAGGCCCAGCAAGTACAAGGGCCCTGAGGCGTATTTTACTGTGTTCCTTCACATTTTTCTCATTAAGAAGCATTTTGTTTTATACAATATAAATATGCTGCTGACTGACCCTTTATTTCATGTTTTTGCTTTTCAGGGGCCATGTGTCCAAAATGCAGTGAGGTACAGGGAAGGGAGGAAGTCAATTTGTCATTAGCGAATCAAAGTTAGATATATTTATTCCTCATCCCAGGGCCAGAGAGGGTAAGCGGCCTGCGTGTGCTGATTTCTGAAGTCCACCTTCTTCCTCCAGCTATAAGAATGGGCCAGTCCTGGGGGTTCCTTCTCACAGGGCCTGACCCAGCCCACCAGTGACCTGTGGATCGGTGCTGCCTACAGTGGGAACGGAGCCACCAAGAAGGAGCTGGTTTCTAGCTGGGTCTTAAGGTGGACAGAAAAGAGGAGACAAGGTGGTTCCTGACTGCGCCTCACCTGCCTTCACAGGTGCCCCCGGACGTCATCTGTATGACAGGGCAGCAGCATGCGCAGTATTATCCACTGATAATTTGAACTGTCGGTCCTGAGACTGAGCAGGTTGAAGAAAGCTCCGCGTGGGGCATGGAGGCTGCATGTGCCGTATGCACCTTCAGGTCTTAGCGCTGGGCAGTTTGTCCCCTACCCCAGAGGACAGCAGCTGCGTTAGGGCAGGGACCATGGCATGCTCATGCCCAGGGCCTGACAGCCCACCCACCGCCCAGTACCTCGACTGCTGGGTGGGGGGTACCTGATCTGCAGCATGGAGGCTGTGCAGAGTGGGGGCCAACCCTGGAGAGGCACTGGGAAGGGGGCGCTATGGGGTCAGGGCAGGCCAACAACCTCCTTGAGAGTGGGTCACAGGCAAGCTTTATTTTTTGAGTTCTGGATTATTCTGAGTTATTTGTGGCCATTTTTACATCACAGCACCTAGTTTATGATCTCCTAAACATACAGGTCACTCTCCTGCCCTCTCTGCCGATCCCCCTGTTCGACTGCACTCAAAAAAGGCCCCTGTGTGGCTCCCTAGCACTCCCAAGTTCACTGCTACTGGTGGTGGAGGGTGTGTGTGAGGAGAAGGGCATCTAGTGAGGGTATTTAACCCTACAGGATTTAAAATCAGATGGCTGCATGTGTTCACGTACATCTTGTACATACAGCTCCGGTGAAACATGATTCTATCTTCATAGTCCTGTCCCTTCAACAGCTTAGAAAAAATCAGCACCTCCCACCCTCCCCCGGGCCTTCGGCTCTCACCCCATCCCGCCTGCCTGCAGATAGCAGGGGCCTCTTGAAGTTCAGACAGTAATTACTGAGTTAGAATATTTTTCAGAATTACAAGGCATGGCCCCAGGAGATAAGAGAAAGGAGGAGAAGCATGTGGGGGTGGGGAGTGTAGGGAGGGGGGCAAGGCACCCAGGGCTACCAGGGTGGGGATGGAGTCCCTTCTCTATCCCCACCTGCCAGGCCAGTGCCCTCTGCAGGGAGTGCTGAAACCAGGACAGAGATTCACAGCTCACCCCATGCCAGGCCATGGGGGTGTCCCTAGGGAGGACAAGGGACTTTTCACATTGGTCCTAAGCAGAAAGGCTTGGACAATTCTGCCCCTTACCTCCCTACCAGAGGCTTTAAAGAAGAATTCCTGCCAGAAATGGACTATGTCAGTTTAAATTGTTTTCAGTGAAGGGGATATTCTATCATTTCATATTCAATATTTCTGTAATTAGGGAGATGAATAGAACTGAGGCCTCCCTTGGAGGGACCTGGATGGACAGGGTTCACTGGGGCTTGGAAATTCAATATAACTTTAAAAAAATGCCAAATAGGGCTCGGTGCCTGTGGCTCAAGCGGCTCAGGCACTAGCCACATACACCTGAGCTAGTGGGTTCAAATCTAGCCCGGGCCCGCCAAACAATAATGACAGCTGCAACCAAAAAAAAGATAGCCAGGCATTGTGGCCGGTGCGTGTGGTCCCAGCTGCTTGGGAGGCTGAGGCAGGAGAATGGCTTGAGCCCAAGAGTTGGAGGTTGCTGTGAGCTGTGATGCCACGGCACTCTACCCAGGACCACAGCTTAAGGCTCTGTCTAAAAAAAAAAAAAACCCAAATGGTTGATATTTATTAAGAAAAACTGCTCTCACCTATATACACTTTATAAGGCTAATTTTCTGGTGAGCCACACCCATTCTGAATCTGTAGATTTCAGAAAAAATACCCAAAGCTTGCACCTACACCATCCAAAAGAGAATTAAAGAGATGTCCCCCTGAAGCCATGCTGAGATTGGTTTGGAAATCTCTTGAGTTTTAAGACTGTTTAAAAACGGTTCTGGCTTGCAGAATGGTTTCCCTTTGGAAACCAGTGTCTGGTAGAAGCTGGTATTTTTATAACTCCAGGCTCTCTATCAGATCCTGTGTTACCATGGTTGCTAAGGAGAACACTGGCTTCAAATTTCACATTTCAGTTTGCAGAGTCTGGCTGAGGAAGCAGAGCAGTCAAGGGGTGGGGGTTGGGGAGAGGGTTGGGAGTTGGGGGGGCAGGTGGGAGGCTCCAGTTTTATCTTGAGGAGGTCACAGATCCTCACAGCTTCAGATGGGGCCACTACGGTGTGTCTGTGTGAGTGAGTTTGGGGCATGTGGGTCTAAGCAGGTTGGTGTCACACCACTGTGTGACTTTGCTGTGTGTGCCGAGCAGAAGAGGGGCAGGAAAGCTGTGAGGGGGCAGAACTGGTGGGGAGTTATTTCAGCAGGGGTTACAGGAATGGTCCCTTAAGCTGGGGTATTCATAGCAGCAGCTGCTGGCCCTGCAGGGACTCTGATGCTAAGCCAGTGCCCAGGGGCTGGGTACCTGCCCCGGGAAGGCTACATTCTCAGAGGAACATTCCAGGCGGGGTCTGTGCCTAAGATTAGGGCTGGAATAAACTGTTCATGGGGAAAAGTTCTCCTGATTTTCAAGCTTCATTCCAGCCCTTCACTTCCTGCTAAGTCTTTTTGTATGACTGTTATGGTAAGAATAAATTTAAAGATGATAGGAGTTGGGGGCACTGTCCTCTGTGAGGATGCCCCTCTGAAGCAGACCTTCAACCTCCTCTTGTGGTCCACTGCCTGGGCTCCCATATCCCCTCTCTCCACCCAACTCATTCGGGGCACTGCCCTTTCCACAGTGCAATGAATTACCTGTGGTTCCTCTGGCCAGGGACTGCTCCAGATTTAGCTGACTTTGTTATCTTAGCACATTTCTAACAAGAAATATGTCCAGAAGACTTTTCAGTTCACTAAGGAAATTTTCTCATTGTTTGTTCAATGAATAAACTCTTCTCTATGGTCCATGGTGTTGCTTTCTGGCTTAAAAACTTTCAGAAGTTCTTGGTGTCATCACCCTGCATTGACCAGAATGCCCTGGTGAGAGCCAGAGGAAGCTTGTGGCTAACTGGTCAGGCCCTCTGTTTACCACACCATGTTGATTCTGGCCCCTGTGCCTTGGCTCAAATGCTTCTTCCTGAAGCCTTGCCCCCTTGCCCCAACGCCTGTCCATAGTCCACTTTCCCTTAAGCCCCAGCTCCCCTCCCTTTGCCCCCAGTGGCAGCACACTCCCCTATCCTTCACCTTCCCCAGTGTTCATCCAGCTCACAAACTATTGTAAATGTTCCTGGCAACTTAATTTCTGTATATGTGGTGACTAGGAGGATTGCAAGCCCTTTGCAGAAGGATCACAATTGATTCTCCTTCCTTCTAGTGCTAGTAGAAACTGCAGTTCAATAAGAAAGTAGCATTGTCTTAAACCAAGTCGCTAGCACAGAATCTGGAGCAAAATGCAGTTGAAGATCGTCCAGTGGGCCCCCAGGTAGCAGTAAAAGATTTGAATGATTTAAAAGCAGCCAACACGGGATCACGAAGCATTAATGTGACCACCTGGCAAAGGACATGTCTGGAGAATAGATCTTGAAGACCCTGTGTGGACATTAGTTCTATAGGATGTTACCAGAGGAGCAATTCCAGGCAGGGTGGGGAGGTGGGAAATGAGCTTGGCCTTGAAGATGGGCAAGATTCATGCAGGATGAATGCAAGGCCACCTGTGGAAGTATAAGCCGGGCAGTTTGGCTGGAAAGGGTGATTGTGTTAGCTTATGGTGGAGCTTACATGCCCAGTTAGGAAATCGGACCTTATTTTCTCGGGTTGCCTGTGTTGTGATACTTTTCTTGAGCAATGCCAGGAACATAGTTTGTATTCAACAGCAACATATATATGACAATTCACTGAGAAGCTGTCATATGCCACTTGTTTTACATGAACATCTCACTTTCTTTAAGCTTTAAAACAAACCCACAGGGTATTAGTCCCATTATTCCCTGCTACAGATAAGAAGACTGAGGTGTGGGGCTGGGCACGTGGCTCACACCTGCAATCCTAGTGCTCTGGGAGGCTGAGACAGGTGGATTGCGTGAGCTCAAGAGTTTAAGACCAGCCTGAACAACAGTGAGATCTTGTCTCTAGCAAAAATTAAAAAACTAGCCAGGCACTGTGGCAGGCACCTATAGTCCTGGCTACTGGGGAGGCTGAGGCAAGAGGATTGCTCAAGCCCAAGAGTTTGAGGTTGCTATGAGCTATGATGTCATGAAAAAAAGAAAAGGAAAGAAGGAAACAAGTACAGAAGGAAGGAGGGAAAGAAGGAAACTGAGGTTTGGAAAGATGTAAAAATTAGTTTAAAACTCCATAGCTGGGGTTCAAAGTCAAGTCTCCCTGGCTCCTAAGGCTATGCCCCTCCCACAAAGTCCATTGACAAGCCAGTGTACCCAGGATGCAGCTACTCTTGTTACTTAACCTTAGCCACACATTGGAATCATCTGGAGAGCTTATATTCACCCCTAATCCCCATTCCCAGAAAATTTTGTTTAATTGGTCGAAGGAGAGGTCTGAGAATTTGTAATTTTGTAAAAGCATTCCAAGGTTGAGGATAATTTCTCATGGATCCAGCTGGCAAATCTCTGTTCCCCCTCAGGCCCATCACCACCCCGGGCACAGCCTACCTTGGCCACTTTTGGCCCAACTGGTCCCTGCCCTGGCCCCAGCTGGGCAGTCGAATGCAGCCCCATCCCCTGCTCTTGGGAAGGGAGAATGGTCCCCTGGAAAGGTGCCTCTGAAGAATGTTCCGCTGGACTCTCTCAGCCCTGTGAAATAGCAGAGACTCTCCACCCACGCCCACTTTGTGTCAGCCTTTTCCGAGGTCAGATTTCCCCTGGAGCCAAAACAATGTGAGCAATTGAATGCACACTCACGCAAAAAGTTAAAAAAGTGGCTCTCTCATTGTTGCACGGAGCAAATTCATTTCCTGAGAAGCCTGATTGGCTGGCCCCTGTGTTCTCCTCCCTGGCCTAAGCCCCCTGCCTCCTCCAGGAGCCCAGCCAGTTGCATCCCTTGGGGGCGCCCCTTGGAGACACCCCTCTGCAAAGGGCAGGGAGAGGTGGATGGGATTTCTGGGGCCCGGAAGTGGGGAGCAGAGCAAGGGAGCCAACTGGAGGGAGAGGTTGGTGGGGTCAGAAGGTAGGTGCAGCGGGATGAGAGATTCTTGGCAGAAAGCATTCTCCCTCCCTTATTTGATCTCTGACCTCTGGCTATGGCTGCTAAACTCTGAAGAGGTCAGGAGGATGGGAATTATGGGTAGAGATGAGCTGAGGGGACTAGATGGAGAGAGGGTCAGTGGGCTGTTCAGTGCAGGGGGGAAGGATGAGAGGGATTGGAGAGAAGCAGGTACACGAAGATTTGTTGAAACTTCCGCCAGAGGAATTTTCAACACAGCTCTTAAAGTAAGGGGCCCAGAGAGAGGCATTCAGTGATAACCCAGAGAAGCCTGGCCAAACCACTGGTTCACAGAAGTGACAGAGGAGGTGGAGAGGAGCACTGCAGGGTCAGAAAACGAGGTGCTGAACATGCCAGGTCCACAGCCAGGCAGGTCAGCTCAGATGGGGAGATGACACCCTCAGCTCAGGCTACAAACCAGTGTGTGGAGTCCTCACAGTCAGTTTGACTGAGAACCCAGGAAGAAGAAAGGGGTCCTTAGTTATAATGCTACTAAAAATGAGCTCATGGGATGCCTTTCCATTTGATTATGACTTCTTAACATTTCTTTCACCAATGTGTTATAATTTTCTGTGTTCAAGTATTTCAATTCTTTAGTTCCGTTTATTCCTAAGCATTTTATTCTTTTTGATGCTGCTGTAGATGGGACTGTTGCCCTAATTTCCTTTTCACATAATTCATTATTAGTGTACAGAAATGCAACTGCATGTTTTTGCATGTTGATTTTTTAATCCTGTAAATTTATTGAACTCCTTTATTAGTTCTAACAGTTTCATTGTGGAGTCTTCAAGGTTTAGATCATGTCATCTAAAAACAGAGACAATTTTATGTTTTTGTTTCTGATTTAGATGCTTTGTAGTTCTTTCTTTTGGCTAACAGCTCTGGCCTGGACTTCCAGAACTATGTTGAACAGAAAAGGTGTGAGTGGGCATCCTTGTTTTATTCCTGATCTTTTCTTTTCTTTCTTTTTTCTTTTTTATTGTTGGGGGTTCATTGAGGGTACAAGATACCAGGTTACAATGATTGCATTTGTTAGGTAAAGTCCCTCTTCTAATTGTGTCTTGCCCCCAAAAGGTGCGTCACACACCGAGACCCACCTGCCTCCCTCCTTCCCTCTCTCTGCTCTTCCCTTCTCCCACCCTCTCCCTCCTTTTCTCTCTTTCTGCTCTCCCCTTCCCCCAACCCCCCACTGTGTACTAGGTCATTAATTGTCCTCGTATCAAAATTGAGTACATAGGATTCATGCTTCTCCATTATTGAGATGCTTTCCTAAAAATAATGTGTTCCACTTCCATCCAGGTTAATACAAAGGGTGTAAAGTCTCCATTTTTTTTAAATGGCCGAATAGTATTCCATAGTGTACATATACCACAAGAATGGTCATTCTTGAAGGTTCAGCATTTAAAAATGCTTGAGTATAAGGCTGTTTTGTCTTTGTCCCTGTCTTAATTTGTTTGGGCTGCTATAACAAAATTCATAAACTGAGTGGTTTATAAACAATGGAAATTTACTTCTCACAGTTCTGGAGGCTGATGTTGGAAGTGGTGGAAGATTTGGTGTCTTGTGAGGTTCGTGTTCTGGTTCCTAGGTGGTGCCTGCTAAGTGTGTCCTCACAGGGTGGAAGGGACAAGGCAGATCTTGGTACCTCCTTTATGAAGGCACTGATCCCATTCACGGTAGCTTTGCCTTCCTGGCCTGATTACCCCCTGAAGGCTCCACCTCCCAATGCCATCAAATTAGTGATTAGGGTGGAATAGATGATTTAGTGGGACATAGACATTTTTCCTTTCATTATCTCTAGCACTGCCACGATCCTGGTTTGTGTCGGTGGTGCTCTCTTGCTTTTATGTTCTCCCCAACCTCAGATCCTTGGGCTCACAGTGTGAACCTTGGCCAGGAAAGGCAGCAAGTGCAGCATATAAAAAGGTGACCTCCAGCAGACACACTTGCATGCAGATGCCAAGGATGGTGGGCAAAGAGTGTAACCTTGGTAAGCCTCAGTTGCCAAAGCTTTAAACTTGAAAAAGCATGTCTTATCTTAATCCTCACACAATGGTGTAAGGATTAAGATAAGATGCACAAAAATTGGTTCATGGGAAAACTGACCACTGGTTAGCACCAATCTGTACAGAAAGCCTCCTGGTCTTTGTTGAGTAGACATTATAATTTATCTAGTCTATGGATTTCATTTTACAGGATGTTCACTAAGACCCAAAGAGGTTGTGCTGCCTAATGACACACAGCTGCATGTGGAAGAGTGAGGATGAGAACCCAGATTTTCTAATCCCTCATGTTTTTCCATGAAACTTCAGTTACCTTTTATGTTTCTAGCTCAGGGCTGCATTTGAGATAGTCTCAGTCTTATTGATGGAGGTGTTTGTGGTTCATCAGAAAATACTTTTTCTATATGCTGTTTCATAACTCCCATTCTTCATTTCCTCATACTCCCCTTTTATTTTTTTTATAAAATGGAAAGACAGTGTATTAGTTGTCTATTATTGCTGTAACAAATTAAGGTGCTTTAAGCCACTAAGTTTGTGGCTTGAAACAGCACATCTTTATTCTTCTCACAGTTCTGAAGTTCAGAAATCTAAAATCAGGTGTCAGCAGGGTTTCATTTCTTTTGGAAGCTCTTATGGGACTCTACTTCCTTGCTCTCTCCATCTTTTAAAGGCTATCTGCATTCCTTGGCTCATGGCCTCACATATTATCACCTTTTCTGCTTCTGTCATCACACTGCCTTCTACATCTTCTTTCTCTCTCATAAGGAATCTTATGATTAGATTGGACCACCCTGCATAATCCAGGGTAAACATTCCATCTCCAGGACCTTAATTTAATCATATCTGAACATTTCCTTTTTTCCATATAAGGTATAATTCAGTGGTTCTAGGGATTAGAATATGGATGAATTTGGGGGCTATTATTCTGCCCACCACTGACAGCCACCTCCAGACAACCCCCAAATCTCAAATTATCCTTTTTTCACCTATAGTTCTGAATTTTTCCAAGCCAAATAACATGAGTCTACTTGCATACATTTTTGCTAGCCATTCACTCTCCTCTTCTATGCCACACAATGAATATCTTCTTTTAGAATAGACCTATTCTAGAAATGGAAGGAAATGACACCACCCCCTCAAATGACTATTCAGACTTCTTGGCTTACCCTGAAGTTAAGGAGGCAATGGTTGGGAAATGGGTGTCTGAGAGCATCTGTCTTCTCACAGCTCACTTTCTGCCTCTGAACTTCCTGTGTGAATGCTAAATAATATTTAGAATTTAAAAAGAAAAAAATCACCATCACATTCTACCATATATGTATTTGCCATTGGACTGGGAAGAGGTCTGCCTTCTTATTTTTGGATATAGGTCACATTTGACTTCTTATTAGCAGAAATCTCATTGATGAATTCATTTAGTCAGACATCCTTTATCAGAATATAGGTCATTAAACTCTATCCCTTAAAGTCTCCACTGAAAGTTTCAAGGCCTAGCAAAGCCATATGATCCTTTTTGTGGAAAGACTGGACCATGACTTTTATTGGATTTTCAAGAGATTAGTGACCTAGGAAAAGTTAATGACCAACTGAACTGCTGGCTTTATTTTCCATTTCCCCTTAGGTAGAAGGCCCTTGGAAGTGCACTGCATATATATTTTTTCATATGTGCTCTTTTTTTAGTTACAGCTCAGATTCCCCCAATCATATTGAAATAGACCTCCCACTGAAACCCATGTCTTTTTTACCATTGGCAATAAAAGGTTTATTCTGTTTCCACTGGCATATTTTGAGATATCTTTACAATACGGGAAACTTTGTTAAGTATAATCTGAATCTTGGGTAGGCAATGTATAATTTGTTTGTTCAGACAGGAATTGGAGATAAAAAGTGTTGTTGTTGTTGTGTTTTTTTTCCCCTCCCATATCCCCCACAAACACCAGATGTTTGATTTGCAATTTTTTTCTTTCAGCGCATATTTTTTTGGAACTGAAAAAACTAATTTCTACCTTCCTTCAGTGTGTCGCCACGAATTTTTTTTTACCCTTCCTTCTAACTCCTTAAGTTTCCTCATAAAGAATGCATGATGTTTCCTTCCTGTATCTTTCACTTAGCCTTCACCTTTGCCCTTAACTTTGCCTTATGGGAAACCAGAGAGACGAAGACTAACTATTGGGACTTGTTTAGTTTTCTTACATTGTTAGATATGTGAGGTAGAGCAATAGTAAAGAAGTATTGTGTAAGCATAAGGGAAAACACCAAACAAAATCCAAAGATTTGCTAATTGAGTCACTCCATACAATTTGAAGCTTAGTATGTAAAATGCAAATGACCAGAGATGATTATTTATGCTTTTTGAATCAGAGGAGTTTTTAAAAGCAGGTACAATTTGGAACTAAGGTTGGGTGACTACAAACTACAAACGGGATCACATTAAGGTTCATGTGGGCAGATCAGCTTTGAAGCACCAGGCAAAGTGGGAGCCTTATGTTTGTGTAATGGAATCTTCTTTCTTGATGGATTCTTATTCCTTTTTTAAAAATTGTATAGTATTTTGGAGATAATTATGCCATTAAATCGTATGTATACAAATTCCCTTTGAAAACTGTGAGACATTATGCAAAAGGAATGCTTAACTGTTATGAAAGGACTATGATGCTTTTGAGAGAATTTAAGTTTCATGTGGCCTCACTTAGCCATTTTAGCAATAGGAAAAGGATGATGGGACAGATGGTCTGTTTTTTTTTTTTGAGACAGAGCCTCAAGCTGTCACCTTGGGTAGAGTGTTATGGCATCACAGCTCACAGCAACCTCCAACTCCTGGGCTCAAGCGATTCTCCTGCCTCCGTCTCCCAAGTGCTGGGACTACAGGTGCCCACCACAATGCCCGGCTATTGTTTGGTTGCAGCCGTCATTGTTGTTTGGCGGGCCCGGGCTGGATTTGAACCCGCTAGCTCAGATGTATGTGGCTGGCTCCTTAGCTGCTTGAGCCACTGGCGCCGAGCCAACAGATGTTCTTTATAGCATTATATCATCAGGGACGAAGTTGGTGACAAAATTCAGTACTCTAGATTCTGACCCACTGATCTTTCATTATGCCATATTGCTTGTGTTCCACCAAAAAGAGGAAAAGTTCTACGCTGAACGAATGGATTTCCTGTCTTGTAAATTGAAATACAGTAAGCTGCATCTACACACCCACCAGAGTGGCTAAAATTTGAAAGTCTGATTGGCTAGCATGTGGAGCAACTAGAGCTGTCCTTCATGGCCAGTGGGAGTATGAAAAGGTACAGCCACTTTGAAGAGCAGGTTGGCAATGTCTAAAGTTACACATGTGTACTGTATGGCCTAGCCATTCTGCTCTTTTGTATTTACCCAACAAAAAGGAATATTATACAAATTTCAATAACAGCTTTATCATAACAACTGAAAACTAGAAATAACACAATTATTCAAAAACGGGCAAAGAGATAAATTGTGATATATAATATTTATGCAATGGAGTATTACTCAGCAACATAAAAGAAAGGGCTAATGAGGAGGCAAAAATGCGGATGCAACTCAGAAACATCATATTGAGGGCAAGGAGCCAGACTCCATTCATGCAAAGTCCTACAACAAATAAAACTGATTGGTAGTGATAGAAATAAGAGGAGTGAAGGTCACAGCGCATGAGGAAGCTCTTTGGGGGAGGAAATATTCTACATGTTGATCGAGGTGGTGGTTACATTGGCATATACATTTGTTGCCAACTTGTCAGACTATATACTTAAAAGGGATGCATTTTATTGTATATAAACATGGTTTTCTTAAACAGAGATAGGATAATTCAAAGTTAAGGTGTTGAAGGGCAAAAGCACAGTCAGTCTTAGTGTATAAAGCATAAAATATTTTGAACATGGCATTGAATTTTGTCTCTCAAAACTGTGGTCCTATTTTCTCTCTCAAAACTGCAGACTTTCTGGGGCAGCGCCTGTGGCTCAAGGAGTAGGATGTCGGCCCCATATACCAGGGGTGGTGGGTTCAAGCCTGGCCCAGCCAAAACTACAAAAAAACAAAACAAAAAAAACTGCCGACCTTCTGTAATTGTGCCCTTGATACTTGTCTGAGAACACAGACGTGACTACAAGCAAGTGCACCACTACTGTGAAAAAATTGAAATACGCCCATATGCTTTTCTGCGAGCAAGTTTTTTCTGGGCCTGAGGACATTTTGCCAACTTAAATAGTAATCATGGGAATCATTTCGAGCTTCAGTTATTAATTCTTCTTTGGTTACCAAGATTTTACTAGCATAATGATACATGCAAATGAAATAATACCCCAAGAAATGCCAAGTGCTTTTCTGTTCTCTAAGAGGAAGTTCAGAGGATTTGTAGACTGAGTAGGTTGAATTTATTGCGATATTCTCTGCTGCAAATTCTAAAAATAAAAATGTTGGCATCACAGTTGGTGTTCTGAGTC
Organism: Perodicticus potto; assembly: GCA_963574655.1. Classification (NCBI taxonomy): domain Eukaryota; kingdom Metazoa; phylum Chordata; class Mammalia; order Primates; family Lorisidae; genus Perodicticus; species Perodicticus potto. The sequence continues at coordinate 7,871 of CAUYRH010032318.1, read as the reverse complement.
ATATTTTAAATCTTGTAAGGCTGTAGCTTAGAAAAATGCTATTCAGAAAACTCCAAACTGCACATAAAGTAGAGCTTCACCTTGTCAACTCCCCTGCCAGTTCCTTTCTTCTGAGTTTTCTTTCAGCAATATCTAGGACTAGAACTGAAGGCAGGTGAGTCCCCTTGAAATGAGTTCCAGATATGAGAAGAAGGCAGCGTTGCTTCTAACTGAGTCAGAGATCTCTAAGAGGTTTCTCTTGCAGCATACTTGAGGATGATTAAGTTACGCCTGGCTCACTGCAGAAACCAAGGCTCACTATGGAAAATCTAATTGAATAAAAATTAGTGATTGTATCCATTCAAATTTTCTTCTGCTTAGCTAAAACAAAATCATTCTGGCAGTCTTTTTCTTACCATGTCGGCTGCATCGTTTTCACATGGATGTAATTATTGCTTATGCATCACCAATTTGTTGAGTACCTATCACAGGTATTTTGCTAGGCAGCAGCACAATATAAAGACCAAAGGCAGCGTCTGTCCTCCAGGGATTTAACAGTTCAGTAAGGAGATAGACACGCAGTCAACTGTCTTTACTGTAATAGTTGCTGGTATAAGATCAGTGCAGGGGCTGTGTGGTGTGCCCCAGCCTAGGAATGTTAGGCGGGAAGCATAGAAGGCATCATTTGAGCTACAGCCTGGATGGCGGCCATCCTGCATGTCCCGAAGAGAGTGGGACTGGCTGCTACAAAGGCTCCCAAGAGTCTGTGGAGCTGTAAGTGCAATGGTGTGGCTGGGAGATGACATGTGAGTTGAGTAGATTGTAAGTAGCACAGTGACTTCCTCTTATAATCCTGTGCATGTGAATCAGCTGGAAAAACTGTTCATACCTAGATCCCAGGGATGAGGATCTTCGGGAAGAGGACCTGAGTGTGTATTTTGCTTTAAAATGTTTGCAGATGATTCTGATTTGCAGCCAGATTACCTATTATCTGTAGGTAATGAAGAAATTTGAGCAGAGGCATGACATGACCTGCTAAGTTCAATGTTAAAACCGAAAAGATGTCTATGAAATGGCTCCCATCTTATAAACACTGCTTCTGTGGGTGCAAAGAGGTCACTACCATTTTCTTCAAATTAGAGCACCTTTGGGGTGCTTGTTCTAGACATAAAGAAATAATAGGATGGGCGGCGCCTGTGGCTAAAGGAGTGGGCGCCAGCCCCATATACCATAGGTGGCGGGTTCAAACCCGGCCCCAGCCAAAAACTGCAAAAAAAAAAAAAAAAGAAAGAAAGAATAGGATGTAATTACCATGGCATACCCAGCCCTGTTCAAGAACCCACCTAGAACATTTTCTGATTGTATGTATAGTTCCATTGTGTTCTTGTATTATAAAAAGCAGAAGACATATAAAAATGATGAATTACTGTGTTTTCTCCCTTTTTTCCTTTTTGAATATACACATAGAAAGGACATGGAAAAGGGGATACTAATAACATCTGTGGGTAGTTGACTTATATTATCCCTGAAGAAGCGAAAACAAATAGACAGCCTGAGCCAGGAGCAGCTACAGGTCAAAATATGTAGGAGAAAGGGGAATTCTTTTGACATCAAACAGCCTTCTGACTGTTGTCAGATCCCGGAGCTGCTTCTATAAGGCCCCAGGACAGCTGATAAAGTTGGAGATAGTTGATAACACCAAAACATTTAAAAATGGAATTGGTTGCCTCAGAACATAGTAATCCATCAGACTATCATCAACAGTTAAACTCAGCCTCCTACAAAGTGGGCAAACATTGAGGACATGTTTACTAAATAAAAGTCACCATGTCAATATTGGAAAGAAGCTTAGCCAGATGATTGCTGTTTTGAGAGTCAATAATGTGATGTAGGAATCCATACTGGGGACTGGGCTTGATGACTCATGCCCACAATCCTAGCACTTTGGGAGGTCAAAGTGGGATGATCACTGGAGGCCAAGAGTTCAAGACCAGCCTGGGCAATATAACGAGACCCAATCTCTACAAAAAATAGAAAAATATTAGCCAGTTGTGATGTCATGTGCCTATAGTCCCAGCTGTTTGGGAGGCTGAGGTGGAAGATCACTTGAACCTAAGAGTTTGAGGTTGCAGTGAGCTTTGATTGAACCACAGCATTCTAGCCTGGGTGACAGAGTAAGACCTTTTCTTAAAAAAAAAAAAAAAATCTGTACTGGATTTTGTAGCAATAGCTAAGTCACAAGTTCAAAAATATATGGAGCATAGACTCTTACTATTTTTTCCTCCTTCTTCTTGGTTTTGTTTAAGTAGTTAAATATGTTGTCTGGCATATATTCTCATTATGAAAATGTTGAAAATAGAGCAAATTAATAAGAAAGAGGAAGTAAAACCTCTTTGATTTGCCATCTAAATGTAGCTTCTTGTCATTGGTATTTCCTTGTGATCTTTATTTTCAATGTATATCTTTACGTAGTTCTATGTCCTTTTGTATTTGGCATTTTTCTCTTAACCATAAATGCTTTTGGAGGCAGTATTATTCACTGCATGAAATAATGTATTCTGCTTTTAATTCACTTAACTTTTCTTCTACTGTTGGATATTAAGGTTGTATATATTTCTCCTATTACAAATATTAAATCTAAAGGTAATTATTTTATAAAATGTTGATAATGATAGTTAAATAGGTTTCTCAAATATTTTTACTTATCTCTGTTGCTATCTGCTACATGTGTCAAAATTGCTAACCCTGGGCAGCGCCTGTGGCTCAGTGAGTAGGGTGCCGGCCCCATATACCGAAGGTGGCGGGTTCAAACCCGGCCTCGCTCAAACTGCAAAAAAACAAAAAAATAGCCGGGCATTGTGGCAGGCGCCTGTATTCCCAGCTACTCGGGAGGCTGAGGCAAGAGAATCGCCTAAATTCAGGAGCTGGAGGTTGCTGTGAGCTGTGTGACGCCACGGCACTCTACCGAGGGCGATAAAGTGAGACTCTATATCTACAAAAAAAAAAAAAAAAAAAAAAAAAATTGCTAACCCTTATTGAAATTTAAAATTATTTTTCTAAATTTTGTAAGTGAAAAATAGCATTTGAAACTGAATGAAGTAAGAGAGGGTTTTATTGGGATGATGCAAGGTACAAAGGTGTAACTTCCAGAGTCTCAGGGAGAGCAGGAGGCCAGGGGGAGAGCAGGAGGCCAGGCGGAAAGCAAGGCAGGAGGCCTCCAGCATGGCGGAGAGAAGCCCCAACAGGGTCTCACCCCCTCGGGCTCTCCATCTTGTCCTTCCTTTTGTGACTGTCATGTTGTCTGCCTCTGTCTCATCCATGCGTGTATTGTCTGTGTGTGGCTCACTCTGCATTTCTCTGAGTCCCTCGTCTGTCTCTCTTCTCTCTTTCTCTGCACTGCAGCCTCTGTTCTCATCTCTCTTTTCCCTGTACATGGTTAAAAATAGCTGCCTCTGACAATCCTACTTGTCTACTAAATTCGCTAGTCATCAGAGTCTCCCTAGGTCCCTGTGTCTAGCTTCCAAATTCTGAGAAAGAGAATCTGGCTGGTTTAATTAGGTCAGCAGAGTGGTTGCCCTTGGTTGGAGGTCACCCCAGTGGCCAGAGAGGCAAGAGGCACAGACCTGGACACTGGGCCTACCCTGCAAGTGGGAGAGGTTGCATCCTGGCAGGTTGCTGAGGTGGACCATGATCAGTCCTGATGAACACCACTCTGCAGACAGTGTGTAGCGAGAGTGCTCTGGTCGTTTTGTGGGCTCAGTGAAGGTTGTATTGGGGTAGAAGATCTATTATGATTGATGTAAACTATCTTTTGAGACTAGATTTGCAGTTACAAATTGAGGAAGATATGTGTAATTGGTCCCATCTCTGATACTCTGTGTGTTGGAGGCGATAGTTACAGTGTAGAATATCTCTAATGGTCCTACTTACATGTTTGTCTCTCCCCTCTTCTTCCCTTCTCTTTCCTCTCTGTTAACTGTAAGTTAATATGCTTCTTTGGTTTCAGCTTTAACCCTGTGATTCTCCCCGAGGAGGGTGATCCATCACCCCTGCAGGAATGGACAGAGATTCTTGACCTGAAAACCAGAAGCAGGGCTGGGGATTAGGAGCAAATGGCAGGGTTGATAGCAAAGGCTGTGAGTCAGAAGCAGGTGGTCAGGCAGGAATGAGGTCAGTCTGAGGATTGGTGGCAAAGCTGGCAGCTCAGTGGGAGTCAGAGGAGAAGCAGGAGGGGGGCAAGGAGGTGGTGGGGAAGAGCTGGGAAAGGTAACCTAGTGTGATCACACACTCCCCAGCTCTCACTTGGGGTTCATTGTAACGAGGAATCATATAATACATTTTGTTTTCTTGTTTAAAAAGAGAAGCATGCTTATGGAACCAAAGTCAGAAAGCATCAGGGTATTCTCTGAAACCTTACTATCTCTCCCACTCTGGTCATTTAGCCACACAATTTCCTCTTGAAAGGGAATTATTCCTGGTTGAGGAAATGAGGCCCAATGAGGAGATTTGCTCAAGATCACCTCATGGGCAAGGGTAAGCCAAAGTTTCTAACACCAAAGTTCATCTGTCTTCTCCCCAGCCTACCTCATAGTTCCCTGCTGGGACTTCTCATTATTCAGACAATGCAGTGTTTGTGGATAGTTTATTTTTTAACCTTCTATTTTTTGTTTATCACCTAAATTATATCATTCCTAACGCCAAGACAATCCTGTTAATCCCCATCACACTGTATGTAAATTCCACTATTTAAAAAATAAATTATATGCACAATACTAAAGATATTATAGGTATAGAGATTCCACAAGTGTATTGGAGGCAGCTACTATGTGCTAGCCTCTTTGCTGGGTGTAGGACATAATGGTGGTGAAAAACAGATTCTGTACTGGCTGTAGGAGATATTGAGAAGTTACCAAAAGTTACTGGCTTTATCAAACCTACTTTTCATGTATCTTCCCTATAAAATGTATATTTGAAAACCCCCAGCAATTTGCCTTTCTGTATATGTAGTACTTCAACAGAAAGTTCTTAAAAATACCATAACATGTTTACTTTCATTTTCAGATAAGCAGAAATTTAGTGAAATTGGAATTTTGGAATATTCTTCCTTCTCCACAGCAGTAATAGCAATGTGTAGTGGGATATTTTGACCTACACCCACAAATCCCACCCTCTGGGAGGATTCGGGTAGGTCCCTTGATGTCTGCAGCTCATTGGCAGCCCAAGCAACCATAGGACCCCACCTCCACCAAACAGAGAAGAAAAACAAAAATACTATAAATCAAACAAAAACAAACAGACAAAAACCTTAAGGGATAAAATTGCGGGAAAAAATAATAAGGGCAGAAAAACTAGCAAAAATGTAGCCCTTATTAAAGAAAGCAGCAATGGAAAATTATATTTACATAAGAAAAACAAAGAAAAAAATAAAAATAAAAATCTAGGGGAAAAAAGTTGAAAAAAATAAAAAAATAAACGATTATATAAAATAGCCAGGCACCCATCACAAAGCCTGGCTATTTTTAGAGACAGGGTCTCACTGACTCAGGCTGGTCTTGAACCTGTGAGGTCAGGCAATCCACCCACCTTGGCCTCCCAAGTGCTGGGATTACAGGTGTGACCCACCACGCCCAGCCTTTCCATTGGATTTCCTTTTATCTGGACATGTGAAAATTAATGTTTATTCAACTAAACTTCAATCTTTAAAAGACTTGAAAGCTGGAGTAATTGATGTGATTGCTGGTAATCCTGAAAATTATCTCGAAAATGTTATCCAAGGACTACAGAATCCAGTATGCTTTGTATTTGTAATGATAGTGGACGTGTTGAAAATTAACAAGAACGATAAAAATTTTAAATGTTGAAAAATATATATATATTTTAAAAATGTAAAAAAAAAAAAAAATAAAAATCCAAAAAAAAAAGAAATTGGAATTTTGGGAGGGTAGGAGACAGTCACAGGCCCTTCCATACTTTGAGGTTGCTTGACGAGGGTTCAGTTGTTTGGGCATGAGCAGGATGGGAGCCCCAGCATGGACTGCACCTTCTATCTGCTCATCCAGGACAGCGGGTGCAGGGAGGGTGCACTTGTCTGTTTCCTGTTGCTGTAGCCAGGCTGCTGCAGCTTCTGCTCTACCTTCTGGAGTGGAAGAAGACATTCTTCACCTGCAAGAAGTACCATCAGCACTCTGCTTCCAATGCCTGGCACAGGCCTCTCTTGGCTGGCCTGGGGGCAAGACCACAAGCTAACAAACCTCTAGGAGAAAATGTGTTTTGAGTAGTTTCGAAGAATCAATTTACAATTAGCTTTTAGAAATGCCTCTCAGAAGTTAGAATTGTCCTTGCTGTTTATCTCACTCTTTTGACTGCAGACAATGGAATTCAGGCTTTTCATTAGCTTATGTTGTCTTTTTGACAGTGAGGTTGGTTTGTGTGAATATAGGTGTACATATGTATATCTATTTTAACATATTTAGTAGTATTTCTGAGAATTAGAGGGGAAAATACTTTTTTTTTTTTTTAAATGTGGGCCTAAGTCACTGCTAAATGTGAAGCAAGCATATAGAGCAAAGATCGACTGTTTCAGGGTTAGAAGGTCATTTTGATGTCACATCCAGATTTGACTTTTAGTCATTGTGTAAAGGTTTTAATTAGACCCCAGATGGCATGTAAATAGTCCCTCAGAGATGCAAGCTGGTGCTTCCTCCCAGGATAGAAGAAAGGCTTAAGCTCTTGAAAGACCTCAGGTTCATTTCTGATCTGATTACCATCAACCTGTCAGGGGAAGAGGAGTCTGTGATGTATTGGGAGTTCTGGGATGGCTAATGTGGCACTAGAACTGACGAGTCTTATCATTATTTGTAAGGTTGTTTCCACATGTTGAGATTGATTTTGACCTTTGACTTTTGCTATTTTGTTCTTTCCTTTTCATGAATTGACTAGATGGTATAGATTCAGAAGTTTTATGTTGCCCGATCTGAAATCACATGTTCCAATGTTGATTTTTTTTGCTCACTTGTTCTCAATTGATGATGCTATGTTAAAGCTGTCTTGGTGGGGTTTTCAAAACTTTTATGTTGGAGTTACCAAGGGATTTTTAAAAACTGAGATACATACTGGAATTCACATACCACAAAATTTACTCTTCCAGGTCAGTGATTTTTTTTTTTTTAGCATATTCACAAAATTATGAAGCCATCACCACTATCTAATGTCGGTCACTGAAATGAACCCCGTACTTCTCCATTTCCCTCTGCCTCCAGCCCCTGACAAGCACTACTTTCTGTTGAAATACTAGAATTTCTTATTCTGTACTTTTAATATAAATGGAGCCATACAATGTATGGCCTTTTAAAACATCTGTCCTCATTAGCTGGACATTGTGGAGGGTGCCTAGCCTATCATCCCCACTACACAGGAGACTGAGGCAGGAGGATCACTTGAGCCCAGGAGTTTGAGGTTGCTGTGAGTAAGGCTGACGCCATGGCCCTCTAGGCTGGGCAATAGAGTGAGACTTTGTCTCCAAAAAATAAATAAAAAGTCTGCTGTACTGCACTTGAGGCACAGTATTTTCTAGGTTCATTCATATTATAGCATGACTCAGTATTTAGTTGCTTTTTAGCATTAAAGTTTCTATTTCATTAGTAAATATTTTATGTATGCGTTTACCAGTTGATAGACATTTGTTTGTTTACTTTTTGGCTATTATTAATTATGCTGCTATGAATATTCCTGCATAAGACTTTTTTGTGGATGTATGTTTTCATATGTTTCTCTTGCAGTGAAAGTGCTAGGACATATGATAACTCAGCGTTTAACATTATGAGGAACTGCCAGACTGTTGTCCAAAGAATATATTCCTACCAAAATGTATAAGGAATACATTTTTTTTTTTT
>CAUYRH010032316.1:0-10293 GCA_963574655.1 Perodicticus potto | reverse complement strand
CTCAAGCTGTCACCCTGGATAGAGTGCGGTGGCATCACAGCTCACAGCAACCTCCAATTCCTGGGCTCAAGCGAGTCTCTTGCCTCCGCCTCCCAAGTAGCTGGGACTACAGGTGCCCGCCACAACGCCCGGCCATTTTTTGGTTGCAGCCATCATTGTTGTTTAGCGGGCCCGGGCTGGATTCGAACCTGCCAGCTCAGGTGTACGTGGCTGGCGCCTTAGCCCGCTGAGCCACAGGTGCTGAGCCGTGAAGAGAGTCTTTCAAAACATGTCCAAGCACCTTGAAACAGTAAATATTGTGATGAGGATACTGCTAAATCGGTGAACATTTCTCTTATAGACTTTTGAGAAAACAACAGGGAGCATTTACCTGGGATTCAAATCATAATTGAAAAGAATATGCAATAAGACAAATGGAAAATAAACTTCTTTGGAAAGAAATATATGTTTGGGAGGGAAAATAATATATTCGTTAAATTTCATTTTCTTGGTTTCTGCCCAACATTTGCACCCAACGTCTTTTAAACTCCAATCTCTACACTGTTACATTGATGTATAAATGTTCTTGTTCTACATTATTTTTATTCTCAGATTTCACAGATTCGTCCTCTTTTTTTTAATGTTTTTGGAAAACAGATAGGTCCAAAGATATGAATCATATTACAACAGATTTCTATTCAGATTAGTGCTAATCCTCCATGTCAAATGCCAGAATTTTCATTCACTTCATAGATTTTTCATCTTATCAGCAAGATTATGATCAGAGACTCCATTAAATCTTTCACCAATATCTAAATAAACTATATCTGGGTCATTAATGTCTTTTGCCTAAATTTTTTATCTTTTCCTGTCACCAGTAAAGTCTTCTTACAGGCGAGTTTGACCACGGTACTACCCAACTAAAAACAAAAACCAAACCACCCCAACCTATCCCCAAAGATGTCACCTTCAGTGCTACGCCTGGAAGCCACTGGCCAAAGCCCACCTCAGCCCCCAGCAGTGGGGCAGGAAATACTGGCTGTTTTCTCTTTCAAATCTTTTGTGACTGCCACTCATTGGAAGGATCTAACTGTCATGCTGGTGACGAGGACATCTGGGGAAATGGCATAGAAGAGAATGTGGAAGTGTGGGTTCACCGCGGTGTCCACAGTGACAACAAAATTCTGGCCCAGCGCTTTGCAAGCTGTGGCCGTGCTGATTCAGCATTTTCAACCTCATTTTCTTCCATGCTGATCTGTCTCGTGCTGTGTAGACATATACAGCTAGTTCCCGATTTCCCAGACACGCCCATGTGGATCATTGTTGTGAGAAGCACACCTATGAGTGATTGTGTGTGACCCCCCGACCCCGGGGCTTACCGGATTATGAGGACCTTGAATCTGCTCTTCCCAAACCAGCCCCCGTCGTGTCTTAACCCCACTGCCCTGACTCCGTCTCAGCAGCATGGCGCCATCTGGGAAGTCACACACTTGGGCTTTCTCTCATCCTCTTGCTTTGCCCTCCCTCCATCCAATCAGTTTTCCAGTCTTGAGAGTCTGGGTGTTGTTCCTGGCTCTTCCACCTTCTTCTGGACTACAGCGATCTCTTGAGTCATATCAGCGCTTACACCTGGACTCCACGCCTTAGAAACACATCAGCTGCTCGAACCCCTATTACATACAGCATATGTCTGCGAGACTCAGAGAAATCAGTCCACTCACCCTGCACGTCTCCTCACGGGACAGGGTCCGATTTAAATCTCGTTTGTCATTTGCTGGCTTACCTGCCTCACTCAATCAATAAAGAAATAATTCTTTGTTTATTGATTTATTCCAAACGCAGGAGTTTAACTCTGCATTTTCTGTGGAGCAGAGAACCTATGATAAGGGGGACATAGGCTCATTTGTCTTAGGGATTGTCCGATGGACAAACAAAAGCTCACTTAGTCAGCCAAGCGGGAACATTCTCTGGTCTGATTCAGACGGGCTGAAGCTGTGAAGCCGGTGAGGTTTGTATGGGGCTCTGTCTAAGCCAATGTACTACCAGCCCTCAAACCTCTGTTGCTCAGGATGTCTTTTATTGTTGTTGTTGTTGTTGTTTTTAATATCTTTCGGTCTTCTAGTGATATTGACTAATATGTTATTAGTTCTTGTTAAAATATTTTAAATTAATTAAATAGTTCTTATAGACAGGCAGACCTATAGGAAGAAAAATAACTTCTCTACCTCCCAAAGTATTTCTGAAAACTCTGGTAGAACAAGCAAGGTTTGGGAGGAGGAGGTGGAAAGAGTATTGATAATTGATGAAGCTGAGTGTTCGGCCTCACAGTGTTACCTTTTACAATTTTGAATAGTTTGGAACATTTTTGTAATAGAAGAATATTTACCAAATTCTTACTAAAGCAAAACACATGCATTTTTGCAAGTGCAATGGTTCAAGACTAGAGGATTTTCAGATTTTTATAATGGCAATAATTTACCCCCTAAAGAGGCCGTTGAAGATGAGTGCTACAATTTTGTGAATGGATTCATCTCATCATGCGAATTTTGTTATACTTTTAAAATGTATAATGCTATTCCTTTTTTTTCCCCCTTTGGATGTCAGCATTATTACATGAATTTAGAAGTTTTGTACTTTGAATTTCTAGAGTGAACATTTTATTTTATGCATTAATCTATTTTTTAATAAAAAGCTTCTTTCGAGCTTTTCTACAGCTGAAAATAATTAAACCCTCTCATAAAAATGAAGTCCACAAATTCCTCGGTAACACAAATAATGAGTCTGCAGATGGCCACGTGTGACTTCCTGTCTTCTTAAACTCCACGTGTGTTTGGGATGACCCTCACCTCAGTCAGCGCAAACTTCTCACAAAGCTGTTTACAAAGGCAAAGGGAGTGGCTCCTGCTTGTAAAACACTGTGCAATGAACCCCTATTTCAAATTATATAAAAGGTCATTTATATTATATTGACATCGGAGGATTCCATCTTGTCTACTTTGGTTTCCCACACTGTGTATTACAAGACCTCCTTGTGACCAAGTGGCTTTCTGTAGAGAGTTGAGCACGGCCTCAAAGCATCGTTCAGGGAATGAGTTTAAGTTTCTCAAAGGTACAAGTCATCATTTTCCCATAAAGGGTAACAAGACGATGGAAGAATATGATTTATTTTTCCCATAACATTCATATTTTCAGGTTCCAAAGTTGATTTTCATGATTAAATTTAAACTATAGGCACATTTTCCTTTTAAAGATTCTTTAAGTTTCAATAACCTGTCAATGCTTCCCTTCAGTTTCAAATATTAACCCTGATATCAATAAACTGACAATGATCGCATTTTCTTTAGAAGGGAAATGCTTACAGATCCAACTCAGATTAATTTTACTTACTTAAAGTGTATACGTTACCAAACTAATTATTTGTTCATTAATAATACTTCAGATGTCCTCAAATTATCATAAGTAATATGTAAATGTCAAATGTAATTTTTTTCAATTACCATGGAATATCATGCAGCCTTAAAAAGAGATGGAGATTTTACCTCTGTCATGTTTACAAGGATGGAGCTGGAACATATTCTTCTTAATAGAGTATCTCAAGAATGGAAAACAATGTATCCAATGTACTCAGCCCTACTATGAAACCAAGAAGACTCTGCAAAAAGACATAATAATCCAATTATAGCCCAAAAATATGGGGAAAGGGAATAGGGAGGGGCGTGGGGAGGATTAGTGGGAGGACGGTAATTGGTGGGACCACACCTACAGTGCATCTTACAAGGGTACATGTGAAATTTACTAAATGTAGAATATAAATGTCTTAACAATAACTAAGAGGGTGCTGTGAAGGCTATGTTAACCAGATCGATGAAAATATTTCAGATTGTATATAAAACCAGCACATTGTACCCCACAATTACATTAATGTACACAGCTATGATTTAATAATAAAAAAATTAAAAAGAAAAACAGTTCTGATATGTGTTTCGTGTCCATTTTCTTGGTTCTAAAGTGGCTTCCAATTTCCCCTTAAACTTTCTTTTGCATATTTTTTATATACACAGTGTTAATGACCAAAATAACCAGAGTGACATTATTTTTAACTTGTTTTTCTGGTAGAAAAGTAAAGTAAATCACCATCTGTCACATGCATGAAGGGTAGGTTCCTGCTTCTCCTCCTGTCCCCTTACTTCTTACGTGGTATAGAGGCATGGCCAAAGTTTGGAGGGAAGTCTGCTCTCTCCTCTTTCAGTGAGATTCCTTTAAAGGCATGCAGTTAGGAAGGGCACTTGGGCATCTGTATTATCACCATAAAAGGTTCCCTCTTAAGCCGTGCAGTGCAGGACTTGTGATCGTAATTAGTCTTTACCAATATATCTATACAATGCTTCCAAATATCTTAAATCCAGCTCCTTTTGTTTTAACTTTTGCTGCCCTGTGTGACAGGATTCAATGAATGTGAGTGAATTAATGAAAAATCTAGATCTCTGTTCCAACAAAGGCGATTACAGAGCAGAGAATAAAGAAGACACCACATAACATAAAAGGGTCAACTCTGCAAGAAGACATAATAATCCTTAAAGTGTAGGTCGCTACACAACAGAATGACAAAATACATGAGACAGAAACTGATGGCGCTGCAGGGAGAGATGAGGACGGCACTGTCTCAGCTGGAGGTTCAACACCATCCATCAGAACGGACAGATCCAGCAGGCAGAAAATCAGCAGACACACAGCCCAACTCAAGAGCACTATTAGTCAATTGCACTTAACTGACAGCTGTAGAATAACAACTTCATCCAAGAACAGCAGATCACACATTCTTCTCAGGACCATGTGGGGCATTTATGAAGATAGAGGACTGGTTGCTGGCCCATAAAAACAGACCTTAAAAAACTAAAAGAAAATGAATCTCATGAAATGTGCTCTCAGACCATAATGGAATTGAACAAGAAATCAATGATAGAAAATGTCAAAATGTTTGGACACTAAAGAACACACTTCCAAATAACACATGGGTCAATCAAGAATTCCCAAGATAAAAATATTCTGGATTAAATGAAAATGTAGCTTATGAAAATTTGTGGGATGCAGCCACACAGTGCCAAGAGGGAACTGATAGTATTGAAGTAGAGGTCAGAAACAAAAAGAGAGAAAGATTCAAAAATTAATAATACAAGCACGTATAAGAGACAATTCAATCCAAAGTAAACAGAAGAAAAATATGCTATAAAGCTGAGAGCAGAAATCAATGAACAATTAAAGCAACAAAACAAAAGCTAATTTTTGTAAGATCAATATATTTGGCCTTTCATAACTTCCTCCTCTCTAGTGAAGCTGATCAAGAAAAAAGAGAACAGCCAAAACCAACTAACATCTGAAATGGAGAAAGAGCCATCACTACTGGCCCCAAGGACATTAAAAGGACCATAAAGGATTATTTTGAAAACTCTGTGTCCGCAAATCTGATAATGTTGGTGAAACAGACCAATTGCTACAAACACAATCTACCAAAACAATTAATGGAGAAATAGACAATTTGAATGGGATAATATTGAATAATAAAATTATATCCATAATTAATAACCTTTCAAAACAGAAAGCACCAGCCATATGGTTTTACTGGTGTAGTCCACCAAACATTTACGGAAGAAATTATGCTAATTCTCCATAGTCTTGTCTAGAAAACAAAAACAGAGAGAACACTTCTTAACTCATTCCACAAGGACAGCATTATCTAGCACCAAAATCAGATAAAGACGCTGCAAGAGAACTACAGACCAAAATTTCTCCTATATACATATAACCGCACAAATCACCAAAAACAAGTTCAAAGATTGAATTTAATATTACATAAAAATAGTTACATACCACTATCCAGTGTAATCTATTCTACCTACACCAGATGGTTCCAACACTTCATTGGTGTAATCCATCACTTCACAGGGTAAAACTACAGTGTTGCAGTTTCCAAGAGCTGACTCACACTGGGAGGACAGTGTATTGGCATTTTAGAAGAGTGTCAGACACTTACTTTGTGACATGTCCTTCCATTTGCATTTGTCTGACGTTTTCTCATGAATGGCCTTGGGTTTTATACTGTTGACAGGAAGATCACAGAAATGGTACAGGGAATTTCCTAGTGACCATGTTCGGGGGCATGTGTGTCAATTAATCCCGAGAATGCAGGGTTAGCATCACCCACGTGGCTGAACAACGTGGACGAGGTCTCTTTGGTGAAATGTTACTGTCACGGCCCACCTTGAAGAGCTCTGGGTCCTGAGCTACTCAGGGCTGCAGAAACCTTGTTGTCCCCAGATAGCTCATGACCTGGCTGTGGAGTCAATCGCACCAGGTTCTAACTGAGACATTATCATTTGCTAGCTGTTTATCATATGCAAGATACTTGCCCAATTCTCAGGTATTTTTTTTTTCTATTTAAGAGGAATAAAAACATATCATATAGGTTTTCTTAATGTTTAGATGAGACACTTTAGGTGAAGCACTGGCAGGGACTATTTACAGGTAAGTAAATAGTTACCTGACAGTTCTGACCTCCCCCAGGTTCTATTTCTCACTAATACAGAAGTTTCAGTCCTTCACACAGCAACCACAAACATCCTAGTCCAGTGTGTATTTCATGAGAAATTTGTTACTTTCACTTTTTATTTCAGTCATAATGGGAGGCTGTGATTTCTGGAAATAAAAAAGGGTGTTTCAATTCAGTTATTCTACTCAAATCCCAATTTCTCATTACCAATTTTCCTGCTTCATTGAGGTTCATAGGTTTTGAACCCCAAAACGCCTATTAAATTAGATTTATCAGTGTTTCAATATTATGCTGTTTTTGTATTTTCTCTGGTTCGTCAAGATGTCTCAATGATATGTTTTCAGAATAAAATTTAGTTAGAAACCATTCACCCTTTGGGCTTTACATTCATTTTACAGTCCAAAAGATAACTGAGAACTTATTAAACAAGAACTGTGCACGTAACACTGAGTTGGAAGTTGCAGTTTGAATGTCACTCATTCCGCTCATTCATGATGTGGCTGGGCACATAGTAATTAGGTTTGTAAAACTGTATTATGTTTGTCAAAGATACAAAGTACAAACATTTTAAATATATATTTTTGCTTTTATAAATAGTAGCTGCCTAATTAAGACATTTGAGTCAATAATAGTCCTTAGAATAGTGCAAGGCACGTTTACTGCTGAATGTTTATTTCTCAAGTAAATAAACAAATGGAATAAACAAATGGACTACAGTGTTAACCATTTTTAGTTATATCAAGCCATAATTTTTCCTGGACTATAGCCATGGAAATAATCAGATTACAAATGGCATGGACTCTGCCAACTGTGAACTCAGTAGGTACCAGACACCTTTACTTGTTTTTAACTTTTAATCTTGATATTTTCCTGTCAGCCTACGTATTCTTTTAAGGCAAAAAGACTTTTTTATTCAACGTTTACAGGAACAAATGTAGAAAGTATGAGCTTCTCAGTCGTCAACATGATTATCATGGAAGGTTATTAATTAGGCAGGAAATTTACAAAAATCTAAAGCTATATAATACCAGTTTTAAGTATTCAAACTATAAGAAATTTTAAGCTTCAGGGTTATTTGGAATTTTTAAATTATTTTTCATAATATGCTTTTAATATTTTAAATTACAATATTTATAATCTGGGAAAAGCATATCCACATTCCTACAAAACCAAGCTTAAATTTTTAAGTTACACTTTTCCCTGCTGGGGTTTTTTTTTTTTCTTTCTTTTTCTTTTTTTTTTTTTTGGCTTTCCTGTAATAGCCTGCAGTCCTGGCCTTGAAATAAAGCCACGTGACTTCTATTAAGGTTCATTAAAATTCAGTGGCTGAATTGTGAGACTGGAGGAAATAGTCCAATATGTGCTGGCGTTTCCAGTGGCAAATTCTGCCTCTAATTGCTCTGACCTTTCCTTAACTATCAACTATTTAAGTCAGACACTATACCCTATTTTATAAATTTATGTAAATTTAACGTAGTCCCTCCATTTTACGATACCTTTATAATGAAGTGAGTACAAGTTTTAAAACTCTATGAAGTGTGGAGAAAGTAATTATGATGTTTCCCCGTGAAACTAGTGAAATAATTTAACTATTCAAAGGGTAGTTGACTCATTGAGAAAATCAAGATGTCAGTGGGCTTTCTATGGTTGGTTAAATGCCAAAACGCAGAAGATTAGGTGACACTCGGGCATAATGTCTGCTAGTAAGTTTTTCTATTCATCATCTCCAACACCAGGTCTCTCCTTTGTTAGGTATTCACAATGCTCGTGGCATTGTCCAATAGGCCTCGTTTTATAAGCTCTTTAGGAATTGTGAATTATCAATGAGAGTTTTTCTTATCAGAGCATCCACGAGCTTATCATACATACAATCAGTGTTTACCCCACACAAGTCACGTGACATGATGTTAAGGAGGCGTGTTCACCCATATGCCTTCAAACAGATCCACACACAAATGAAAGCAGGAAGATGGCTATCCATTCTCTTATATTTAGTCATAAAAGAAGAATGTCAGAGAGCTTTGAACCAATAACCATGATAGTTTGGGTGAAATTTTGCACCAACCACTGGACTTTCTTGAAAATTAAACATTGTGCCCCGTTCAGTTCTCAGTCAACAAGACAGCACTTTTTGGTATCATCTGAAAACTTATTTTTCACAGTAAAATACTCTACTCACTGCTCCACACTTTGGGTTTCATTTTGTCTATCCCATTATCATTCTAGTGGCCTTTCTCCTACAGCCCCCATTCCTGGTTCCCCTATATCACCAGCATTGCCCCACACCAAACAGTGTTCCTAAAAAATCCTCCCTTTGAAGAGCTGTCGACTCCAACCATAAATTAACAGATTATTTCACATCATCTTCCCCATGGAGCCTCAGTGCTCTCTTTAGTTTTTTTTTTTTTTTGTAGAGACAGAGTCTCACTTTATCGCCCTGGGTAGAGTGCTGTGGTGTCACAGCTCACAGCAACCTCCAACCCCTGGACTTAGGCAATTCTCTTACCTCAGCCTCCCGAGTAGCTGTGACTACAGGTGCCCGCCACAACGCCTGACTATTTTTTTGTTGCAGTTTGGCCGGGGCCGGGCTTGAACCCACCACCCTTGGTACATGGGGCCGACACCTTACTGACTGAGCCACAGGTGCCACCCTCCCTTTAGTTTTGATCATGGAACTTGGAGCACGCAGGGGAGAAAATGTAGTTAGTCTCACAGAATTGATGGTTCACAAGGCTATCCTGCACGTGTTTGCTGGACACATCAGAGTCAAAATCCTTTTGGATTAATTCCTAAGTATTACTCAACAGGAAAGTTCACGTATGAGAAAGAACTTCGCTATTACTGAAAAGCATCACTTTACATGTGCCAGGAAATAGGCAAACACTTTTACAGAGGAAGTGCAATTATATTCCTTATATTATGCTCAAAAGTACTCACTTTCAGTTTGTTTATGATTAAAAACTATTTTTGTTGCGCTTAAAGTAAGTCAGCTGTCTTAGAAGGATGAATATTTCTACCATTCGAAAGTCAAGGAATGTGGACAAATGGAGAACTTGGGACAAATCATGAATGTTTTTGCGCCGGTACAAAACCGCTGACTTAACTGCCTATAGATCACTTGTTCTTGTTCCCCTTTTCTTCAGTATTTTTATTTTCAGTTTTTAGGTTGTCCTTGATACACTCTTACAAGATTGGGCTGATTTGAAGGGATTAACCATACCCAGTTAATCTGTGGTTCCTTAGTAAATGGTTTTGGACCTAGCAGCCAGAATATAGTAAGTACATGGTTATTCCATAAATAAAATAAGATTTAAATTCTTTGTTAATGATTTCTTTTTCTATGGTTAGGTCTCCATATTAAAAGAAAATTCTCATTTTTTTTTTTGGAAAGCATGTCACAACATGTATGTGTGATGTGTGCATTTCATTTATTTATTTATAATTAGCAGAGTTTTGATAAGCCTGTTTTTAGGTTTTCACAAAGTTTTCAGTCAGACTTCAGGCACACCGCCTTGGTGACTGTACTTGGATGTGGTCCTGAGACTTCTTTTTTTTTTTTAATTAAATCATAATTGTGTACATTGGTGTAATCAGGGGGCACAATGTGCTGACTTCATATACAATCTGAAATATTTTCATTGAACTATTTAACGTAGCCTTCTAATCACTATATGAAGACATTTGTATTCTGCATTTAGTAAGGTTCACCTGTACCCTTCTAAGATGCACCGTAGGTGTGATCCCTCCAATCACCCTCCCTCCACCCA
>CAUYRH010032315.1:0-23620 GCA_963574655.1 Perodicticus potto | reverse complement strand
CCTCCCAAGTAGCTGGGACTACAGGCGCCCGCCACAACGCCCAGCCATTTTTTGGTTGCAGCCGTCATTGTTTGGTGGGCCCAGGCTGGATTCGAACCTACCAGCTCAGGTGTACATGGCTGGCGCCTTAGCCCGTTGAGCCACAGGCGCCGAGCCAGAAACTTTAATTCTTTATTAATTGTTTAGAGACTAGTTAATTCAAACTATACCTATATACCATTAGTACTTTCTTATACTTAATGTGTAGGTATAGTTTAAATACTTTTTAATGCTATGTGTTTACTCAGCCATATTCATCACAGCTGGAAGTCCCTATACATGGTGATCTAATACTAGTAACAGGGGCGGACAATTTTAAGTATGTTTCTTGAATACTTTATTACCTGATCAGAGTTCTCTGATTTAACAACAACAACAACAACAAACCTTAAAAAAATATGGATTGGATGGCCCTTGCTACTTTACTTTAAACTACATACAGTGTAAAGATTTACAAATCAAAAAACAGTAGAACCTCTGTTAGTTGACTGCCCAAGGACTGTAAAACACTGGTCAATATATGGAAGTGGTTAACACAAGGAACTAGGCCTCCTATACTGAGTGGTGTGTGTCCAGTCTATGACAATTAGGCCAACTTAGGGAGGTGGTCAACTATGGGAGCTCTGTATTTTCTTTTTTTTGTAGTTTTTGGCCAGGGCCGGGTAGGGCACCGGCCCCATATACCGGTGGGGTTCAAACCCGGCCCTGGCCAAAGTAGCAAGGGTGGTCCAAACCATAATAAAGCATGAATTTTTCTATTCCCGACAGTCTTTGAAAGTAGCTGAAAACAAACTGACATTAAAGGTGAAATGAAAGAAAAAGGAAACTAGAGACCTCAGAAACCACAAAGAAAGCGATTCATAACTGTAGCTCAATAACAACGAGGCTTCTCGCGTTCTGGTCAACAACACCGACAGGCACCCAAGGTGCACAGGCCAGACAGCCACGGAGATCCTGGATTTCACCCCTCCTCCCACCTCCACATCTAAGTACCTCTTTAATCCATTTCCTTCTAAACTACCTCTACTTTAGCAAGTCTACTACTTACTGATTCTTAATTTCACTGCTCTTGTAATACCCTTTCAAATCCTCTGCAGTACTTTAGTTCCACCCTATCCCTTCACAAGGAGAAAGGTCTCCTCACAGCAACCATGACCTTTCCAAACAACCTAATCAGGACAACCTCCCGAGCACTATCAGCTCTTTTAGGATAAAGGTGAAAATCCAGAACACAGGCCACAGAGCCCTATTTGGTTTCATCCAAGTTCTCCGAGCCAATATTTTATTTCAATTAGTCAAACGTACTCTATGCCCTTCAGTTTCTCTACAAAAGGATGACCTGAACCCGCTGGTTTGGTCAAATGCCCACTCTTATACACTCTAATTCATCTTTTTAGTTAGTAAGCATTAACAGAAATTCTGGAACTGAGGAGTTCAATGGACAAATTGAGAAATACATCAGCATCAATAGCAGAATTGATAGAGCAGAAAAAGAATTAGAGACCTTGAAGGCAGGCTATTTGAAAATAAAATAGAACCTCTGTAAGTTGACCACCCAAGGGACTGTAACAAACTGGTCAACATAGGGACCTAGGCCTACTACACTGATAACGTACATGTGCGTGTCTGGTCCAGAAAATCAGGTCAACTTGAGGTGGTCAGCGTAGGGAGAGCGTCAACTGCGGAGGTTCTACTGTATTTGCAAGGGGCTAGTTAAAATGAAAACTGTATTCTTACCCACATAAAGGCAATTATTTACCTCAAATAACAGGGACCCTCACCCCCCACCAAAAAGATATAAACCAGGTTAAGAGATTCTTGTGTAATAAGTACTGATAATGAAAACACAGGTAATGAGGTGCTGTACGATGGATGCTGTAAGGGAGGGGGATGTTTTCACAGGGCAGGCCGTTTCTGTGATATAGGAACAAGTAAATATCATTCCAAAAGGAGGTAATCATAGGAAAGGTAGGGGAAATGATTCTGGACAAAGAAACTATAGGTCTATAAAAAGCCTCAGACAGAGGAATAAGACCAATATACAGGGAGCCAAGGGGATGGGGAGCCTGTGGCCTCAAGGACACATGTGGCCCTCTAGGTCCCCAAGTGTGGCCCCTCGTCCAAATCCAAGCTTTTATTCTTTTATAAAAGGATTTATCCTATAACGTTTGAATTTAGTCAAAAGGCCACACTCAAGGATCCAGAAAGCCACATGTGGCCCCAAGACCACAAGTTCCCCACCCTGCAGGAATGTCTGCAGAATATTTGTAATTTAGACTTGGTGTCTGTGGCTCAAGTGGCTAAGGCACCAGCCATATACCCTGGAGCTGGCGGGTTCAAATCTGGCCCAGGCCTGCCAGACAACAATGACAACTACAACCAAAAAGTAGCCAGGTGTTGTGTCACGCGCCTGTAGTCCCAGCTACTTAGGAGGCTCAGGCAAGAGAATTGCTTAAGCCCAAGACTTGGAGATTGCTGTGAGCTGCGACGCCACCATGGCACTCTACCCAGGATGACAGCCTGAGACTCTGTGTCAATAAATAAATAAATAAATAAATAAATAAATAAATTTATAATTTCGTTAGTGTATGTCTCTCTCACATCTTAACTAAGCATCAGTTCCATTACAGTAAGAAGCTAGTGTCGTTTTTTCCCAATAATGTTAGCAGTGCCTACCATGATGTTAGCATGTATAGTGGAGGGATAAATATCATCAATGAAAACCCTTCAGTATAACGGGGGAAAAATCCAGAACTTTTATATTTCTCCCTCTCTCTCTCAAACACACACAAAAACACACGGCCCTATCCAAAGTGGCTTTTTTATTATTAAAGGGAACGGACGGGTACAATATTTGATGTCTGTATCAGCCTACACAGTGTCTGGGGAGGGTTCACCAGCTTCTATCAGGTTCTCTATTTGGAGCATCTATAAGCCCCAAAATTTGAAGAACTACTGAAGTTATAAGGTACAGTTATCATACGACAGAAAAAGATAATCTAAAAATAGAACAGGAATAAAATAAAATCTATGTTCTCCGTAGATGGGTAAGTTACCTCCTGATTATTCACTCAAATGAAGTACAAATACTGTATGGACTAACTTTTTTTAAATGTACCTATTCTTGACTTTTCAACTGAGGATTTGGTTTTCCTTTATAACTGTATAGCATATAGGTACTCAGTTTTAGTATTAGCAATTCCAAGCAAGCAAAAGCAGGCCGCAATCACACATTTTTTAGAAGGAATATTTGTGGATGAGAATTAATTTACAATAAGACACCATTGTGCCCAGTGATTTAACTCAATCTACTTGCTTTTAAGTACAGAATTCAATATAAAACTCACTCTGCAGCCTCAATATTATTTTTTTCTCTCATGCATCAGGACCGCTGCCTCCCACCTTCTGAGTTTCTGATACAGACCTGAGAACAGCCAGCCCAGGAGCAGAGCGAGGAGGTCAGGGCACTCCTGGGGACAGCGAGGTTTGTTTTTATCAACAGCCCTTACAGCTCTCCCCTCCTCCCGTGGGGTTCAATAACAACATCACCTTGTCCACCAGGATAGCAAAACATATCATATACGGGGCTACTTTTTCATTATTTTCAGGAAATGGACATTTCGAAACATTGAGCTTTTACTTATCATCAAACACTAATCATAATAGTAGTTTGCTGCCCAAAAACAAGACGCATAAGAACGTTAGTGGGGACTTTTCCTACTCTACAATTTTAAAAGTAACCCACTATTTTAAATAGCATGCCTCTTGAATTCTCCTGTCCAGAAACACAATCCAATTCTTATTTAAATCGGTACAATTTGTTTGTAAACATAGGTAACAATTTACATTGTGCCAATGAAGTACTTACTTGCCACCGCTGGGCTTAGAGCTCACCCTGCTTAATATTTACTAAGACTCACAGAAGACTCTGATGCACATTATGGATAAGGCCCCAAGAAAACCTGTTTCACTCACACCCACACACACACCCCTCCCAAATACCAGAGATTATTTTCTTTTGTGTCGGACATGTGTTCAAGTTAATAACTCCGTTATAAAGATATACTTGGAGAAGCAGATCTTGGGTAGCTAAGGAAAGATTATCTTTTGCCAAGATACAAAATACAAGATTACAAAATAAGGTGTATCAGCATAGTTTCAGCAAGAATTTCTAATAATTTTCAGGGAAATTTATATATAACATTTCTTTATCATAACTTTTGCCTACCATAGTAACTAACATTTAAAACCGAAGTATGGTTTTAATTACTCCTCTTAAACACAGTTTTCAAGGCAATAGAACTTATCTGTATACACTTAAAAGGAAGGCAGGGTGTATAAAAAGTTCTATTCCTTCGCTGAACCAACAGCTACTGACTCTGCCAACATGTGCCAAGTTCTGTTCTGCGAAACAAAACTAAAAACAAAAAAGAAAAATGTCAGATCTGTATCCACATAAAGCTTATAGTACGGGAGACATAACATATAAAGTATTTATAGATACTAAGACTGTTGTGAAGAAAATAAATAGGATGATGTAATTTGGGAGGTGGTTCCGTATGATGGCTATGAAAAGCCTCTCTGGGGGTTGACGTTAATTAGAGCCAAGACCTAAAGGATGAGAAAAAATCAGGGATGTGACAAGCCAAGGAATGAGTTCCAGACAGGAGAAAAAAATCTGGCAAGTTCCAGAAAAAGAAAGAAGGAAAAGAGTACGAAACATGAATATGTCTTTCCCATTGTGTGAACAGCAGCATGGCTTAACAGTAAATCAAGGACTTGAAGAGTGAAGTTTGGATTTGAATCTCAGCTCTCCTAACTTAGAAGTTACGTGATCTTGGGTAAGTTACCAAAACATTTTTAGCTCTTTTTGCCTAACCTGTATAATGGAGAAAATAAGAACCATATTTTATGACTACTGGCATTAACCAAAAAAAAAAAAGGAAGAAAGAAAAAGAAAGAAAAACCACTTCATCACAAAAAATGTTCAATTCCTCCCTTCTTCTAAAACTGATGTAACTTCTCCCTTTCTGAACTTAAAAAACAGTAAAAACCATTTTCTCCTTAAATTTTGTCATCTATGCAAAACGTTTCAAGTAAAATTATTTCAAACAATTATTTCCAATAACGATTAAAATAATCAAGTTTTCATGGAAAGTTATGATGTAAGCCCTCTCCCGCATTCCCTGTAGGGAGATGAACTGTTTCCCTGGGAATTCTGTTCTCCCTGTCTGTAGGGGACACAGCAAAGATTCCGAACAAAGGCCACCTCACTCCCTGGGTATTCTCAGGAGAAATGCACCACTGGCTCAAAACCAGCAGCACAATCTACTAATCCCACATCTGAGAAAACAGAACTGGGAGCAGCTCCCGGCCTACCCAGATGGAGAGAAAATGATCTCTTCGTATCAAAAAAAAAAAGTTAAATAAAGAAAATAGAGGAATATTTCACATTCTCCAAATAAAAGTGATAGAAACTAAGCTGCACTGTAAGGAAAGGGGCTAAAATACTTTCAGTTCTAGTACGCCCCCTTTGTCTTCATATTGGTAAAAGTCTGATTAGGGGACCTGAGACGCAGCTTGCACTCACCAACTCTCAATGCAGAAAATGTTGCCCTGTGTCACAACTAGCTTCATCAATAGTGAAAATCACATTACATTGGAGGAAAACAAAATAATGGAAGGCTACAGGTAGAAATAGAGAAAAAAGACGAAAAGCAATGGAGCACTACAGCTAACTTATCAGACATGATATCTCTACCAAGCGAAGCCCGCTTGTTTAGAGTGAATGGTGGGGAGAGAAAAGGGATAGAATCTGCTATCTACAAGGTAGTCTACTGAGAGCCACAAGTTTTAAAACAGAGTAAAATGGGGTGGCCCCTGTGGCTCATCGAATAGGGCGCCGGCCCCATATACCGAAGGTGGCGGGTTCAAACCCGGCCTCGGCTGAACTGCAAAAACAGGAAAAATAGCCAGGCGTTGTGGCGGGCGCCTGTAGTCCCAGCTACCCGGGAGGCTGAGGCAAGAGAATCACCTAAGCCCAGGAGTTGGAGGCTGCTGTGAGCTGTGTGATGCCATGGCACTCTACCGAGGGCGATAAAGTGAGACTCTGTCTCTACAAAAAAAAAAAAAAAAGAGTAAAATGGAAAAATCAAACCCAAAGAGATGAGGAAATCCCATTTTCCTACTTCACTAGAAATATATTTATAGTAACCGAAACGTTCATATTTACAAAGGCATAAACCAGGCTGTCATAATAAATAGAAACAGTGTAATAATCACTTAACTTTTTAAAATATTACACATAATACGCCATTGGTCAATTCATTTTCTGGTGCATTAAATTCTGCACATTATCACTGACAGTTATTTGAGTTTTAAAAAAAAAAAAAAGGGTGATTACATGCATGGGCTCAATGCTGTAGCAAATGCATTCAATTTCTCCTGAATCTGAAACAGGTTCTCCCCAGAAATGTGTACATGCTGCCCTTACACACATCACTTGGCACTTAATTCCCAAGCATCAGAATCTCCAGGGCTGCTCAAGAGTCATAATAAGCACCGTTTTTTGTTTTTATGTTTTTGGAGACAGAGCCTCACTCTGTTGCCCTGGATAGAGTGCTGTGGCATCACTGTAGCTCACAGCAGCCTCGAACTTTCAGGCTTGAGCAATCCTCTTGCTTCAGCCTCCAAGTACCTGAGACTACAGGCATTACTGGGACTACAGGTGTGCACCACCATGCCCAGCTAGGTTTTTCTATTTTTAGTAGAGACAGAGACTCCTCAGGCTGGTCTCAAAACTTCTGAACTCCTGAGCTCAAAGAATCCACTTGCCTCGGCCTCCCAGAGAGCTCGGATTACAGGTATGAGCCACCATGCCCTGCCAACAATAAGCACTTTTCTATGGAAGGACAGAATTAAACCTATGAAATATATACAGGACAACATTCTACTTAGAAACATTTATAACTGTTGCCATATCAGTGACCCATATTTTGTGCTAAATAAGTACATAGTAAAATATAAAAGACATGCTGATAATCTAACATTATTTGTACAGTGACTTGTAATAAAGAAAATTTGAGTTCTAGCACTCTTAGCTAGTCATCTAAAACAGACTGCTACTTGTATTAAAATTGTAATTATTAAAATTGTAATTATTTTTTAATGTCCTTCCTATAAATACTTAAAATTGTTGGAAAATAAAATATCTGGTGCTCTTCAGGTTAATTTCATTCCTGGAACTAAGGAACTGTAAAGGTCTAAGGGTGATTTAATACTTGTGACACATAATTCAATAAGTTTGGGTCAAATGTTTCTAATCTTTTCAGACAACTTCATTATTTTTGTCTACGACTAAATAGATAAGACTCCACTCTGACTCTTCATGACGGAGAAAACATGCTCCTTTATTCTGTAGATGGCTGTCACTACATTATACTTGCTTTCTTAGGTTCCCACCCCCTCAATTAGCCCTAAACACTTATGTCTAGTATCTCACCAAATCAAAGTTAAATAACAGCAAAAGGCCAGGAGCAGTGGCTGGAGCCTATAATCCTAGCACTCTGTGAGTCCAAGGGCGAGGATCCCTTCAGGTCAGGAGTTCAAGACCAGCCTGTTCAAAAGCAACCAGCCTAAGCAAAAGTGACCAGCATGACCAAGAGTCAGACACTCCCCTCCCCCCAGCCCAAGTGCTACTACAAATGAGCTAGGCGTGGTGGCATATGCCCGAAGTCTCAGCTGCTTGGAAGGCCTAGGCAGGAGGGTCTCTTGAGCCCAGGAATTTTGAGGCTGCAGAGAGTTAAGAGGATGCTACTACACTCTACTCTGTCTCAAAAAAAAAAAAAAAAGGAAGGGAGGAAGAGAAAAAGAGGGAAGGGGAGGGAAACAAAACAAAACAGGAAGAACCTGAGGTTTCCTATCACCTACCATCTTTTAACCAACTCCAGACTTTAAGGATCAGCACAAGGGGAAACCACTATTGTTTAGGGCAAAGTGTCACACTCCCCAAGTTTGGGGGTGAGGGAGTGAAGAGAAGGATGTCAAACATGTGTCAGAGAATATTTTCAGTTTCTGGGAAAGGCTTCTCTCTGATGCCATCACTTAAAACCCGAGGTTCTCTGGGCCATGCTTTGCAATACCAAGGATGCAACAAGGAAATCTACAACCAAGCTGAGTTCCACCCAC
Organism: Perodicticus potto; assembly: GCA_963574655.1. Taxonomy (NCBI): domain Eukaryota; kingdom Metazoa; phylum Chordata; class Mammalia; order Primates; family Lorisidae; genus Perodicticus; species Perodicticus potto. Next base: position 15,394 of record CAUYRH010032315.1, on the reverse strand, counting down.
TGGTTACTGCTGGTTTGGGGGCCTCACAAGCTTGCAAGACAATAATGAAGACACACCCTCCCCGCCCCCCGAGCGGTCAGCCACCCGTCCTCAGTTCACATACGACAAGACCCAAAAGGAGAAGGCAATTAGTCCTGCCCAGGCCACAGACCACAGCCCGGGAACCGAACAACATGATTTCTGCCTTGTGTCTGACACCGGCTAGCTCCAGCCATAGACCACAAACAAATCGCCCAACTTCACTGCACCGTTGCACCCCCATAAAATGAAGGGCTCCTCTGACTTTTTAAAATCTATATAAAACAATGTCTATGAGGAAGAATAAACAAGATGCCAGAAATCATATTCTTAGACTTTCGGTGTCTGTTCATTTTTCTTTGTGATTTAATACTCAAGACACCAGTGCCATTTTTATATAGTTGGTTTTATGGGCAATGTTTTCTTCCAAAACAAATTCTGGTGATTTTTCTTTTTTAAAATAGTGTGACTGGGATATGAGTCACTCATTTATTTATTCCTCCAACAATCATTTATTTAACATCTCCTCTGTAGGAGACAGTGTTGTGGCCTGGGAAACACTGTAAGATGCAAAAGTGATAGGTGAACTTGCTGGTCAAGGACTAAAAGTGCTATGAAAAATTAAATATTCCCCTACTTCCCCTAGAGTTTCTAAAATGCAAATCTAGCACCAAAAAAATTAAGCCTTACTCATGTTCTATTAATATACTCATCTGCTGGGAAATTCATTTATTCATTAATGTATTCTTGCATTCAGCAAACATGTATTCATTTAAAAATATCTGTTGTGCCTGGCACTTTCCTAAGGTCTGGGAATATATTCTGGCAAAAGACACTGTCCCTGTTCTCAGGAAGCTACGAAAGCTATATGAAAGTAACTCAGAACCAAGATCTATTGTTTTCTTCATATTAGATTATCAATACAGAGCTATTTGCAAAATGAAAAGAGTACTTACTTAGTAATGTCAGAGTTGACAGAGGCGACTGAGTGCCGAGAGAAGTTCAAAATTTACAAGCAACAAATTAAAAAGGAAGCAAAAGTTGCTAAAAAAAAAAAAAAAAGGGTGGGGGGGCGGCTAGCTTATTACAGAGTGGCTAGGGTTCTTCCTCAGGAATTGTACAATAAGGATAATGTAAAAGCAATATGCTTAATCTATTCTTGGAAAGTATCTATTTTCTGGGTGGCGCCTGTGGCTCAATGGAGTAGAGCACCAGCCCCATATACCAGAAGTGGTGGGTTCAAACCCAGCCCCGGCCAAAAACTGCAAAAAAATAAATAAATAAATAAATAAAAAGAACACTTAATGTAAAACTAAAAAAAAAAAAAAAAGAAAAGAAAAGTATCTATTTTCTAACCCGAAAAAGTTTGTTCTCTCTCAGTCTTTTTTAAAAAATTCAGTGACTAACATTAACAGGAGAAGTCCACGTTATAACCTGGTATTTCACCATATTAATTTTCTTTTACAAATTTTGCTAGTTTTGACTTTGCCAAATAAAAACAAAATTCCAGGGTAAATGCAGAATTTCTTTTTTTATAAGTTATCTTCTGCCATATTTTATGATAAGAATAGTTAAGGAAAAAAAACAGTCTAAATTCTCTCACAACAAAAAGAAAAAAAACATGATGAAAATGATCAAGGGTTAAACCAAATGTATTTGTGTGTTTTTTTGATGAAGACAAGTTTCAAATGTTAACAGATATTTTAGAAGTGATACTGACAGAATCAAGAAAATGTAAATTTCTCTGGGTATAACACTGCACAACAACACCTTTAATCAGACATATGGAACCTGCCATGATTCTGACAACTGTGATGGCAGATGAGTTTCTTTAAGTGATTTGATGTTACTGAAATCATTAAAAACCTTTGCAAAACTAGCTATGACACAATACTTTGCTGCTTTATCATCATGTAAAAATTTCAGTGAAATATGTACACATCCTAAAGCTAATGACATAAAATGAAGATTACCAAAAAAAAGTCAGGCGATCAGAAGACACTGCTATACTTAAGAACAATCACCTATTACATGGTGAAAGCATTTTTATGAGATAAAATGAACACCAATAATGAATAAAAGGAAAACTAAAGGCAAGTAGATCTTTATTTTGCAAGCAGATTTTTTAAGTTAGAAGCAAATACCGTATTCTTCTGCAGTAGACTAACTTTATTTCACAATTTAGAGTCAGCATTGTGATCAACCTTCCAATTTAATTTCTTAATTTTTAAGATGAGGAACCTTGGAACTGGAGAAATTAGACCTAGAATTAGAACAAAACCCAAATCCTGGGTTTGCAGAAATTATGTTTTCTCAGAGCACCTTCTGTACAGATCTTAGAGCCTGAACTCAGACAGTATATGATCATAAAACATGCTAGGCAATTACTATACATCATATGCATCAAAATATCACTATGCACCCCATGAACATGTACAACTGTTATTTGAAGATTAAAAAAAAAAAAAAGAAAAATTTGCTAAAACTATTGCACATTTAAGACTATAATATACTCTTTTTTTTTTTAGACAGAGTCTCACTATGTCACGCTCAGTGGAGTGCTGGGGCATCACAGCTCACAGCAACCTCAAACTCTTGGGCTTAAGCGATTCACTTGTCTCGGTCTCCCAAGTAGCTGGGACTACAGGTGCCCGCCACAACGCCTGGCTATTTTTTGATTGTAGTTGTCATTGTTGTTTGGCAGGCCCAGGCTGGATTCGAACCTCTAGCCTCGGTGTATGTGGCTTTGCTGTAACCACTGTGCAAAGGGCACCGAGCTGGCTCTAATACACTCTTTAAAACAGACTTCAAAGTAAAACTGCACATTATTCAGTCTTTAAAATATAGAAAACCAACAAAGTTTATGAAAAAGTCACTGAAATGTTCCAAGAAATGTAGTTTCTAGAAGAAAAATTTTTAATTATTTTTCAATTGTCTTCCTAATTTTCTATTATGTCTGAATCTGCTCAGAACACAAAAATCATTAAAAATACTTTTATTTTATGCATTAAGAAGCCTCACACAAGATTAAAGTCCAAATGATAAAAAGAAAATGAGTCTTTACCAAATAACATTAAAAGTTTTGTTTTGTGATCATTTTTACTTAGAATTTCTAATCATGTAAAGGTGAAAAAGGAACATTTGTATGTCAAAAACTACTACACAATAGAGATAAAAATAATGTTAAAATAATGCAATGACTTAAAGTAAACAATCTTCACAAGAACATTTATACACAGAATTAAGGTGGCAAATCTTTTTAAAAAGTTTGATGCTTTTAGTATTAAAATATTACAAAACTCAATGACAATTTTGCTTTACTATCTTCAACTTTGTCAGTCATTTTTAACTTTCATTAGTAGCACCTTCTTAATCTTTCTTACTAATTATCAAAATAATCTGAATGTTCAAACATAATTACTTAAACTCTGGATAATTTCACAGGTACATATCAAAATTATGATATCAGTCAACATTTTCCAACACATAGAAAAATAAATGATCACATTATATGACTATGAATTCCATGCCATGTTAAAAATTAAACTCCATAGCAGACTGAAAATAAAACATAGCCAATAGAAAATAAACCAAAAAAATTATAAATAAACACATCTAAACTAAAAATGGCAAAGTGTATTTCATCTGGGAAAACAATGATAAAAGTGGCCATAGTTTATTTCATGTGTTTTTATTTGTAAGTTTTGCTAATGATATTTTTCCTCAGGACTTTTACACGTGCTGTCATTTTTAAAGGTTGCTAAATTTTCACTGCATGGAATGTGTAGGTAAATCATCCCCAATTCTGATAAACTAGGAAGTAAGAAGGTCAAGTCCAACACTGGTCCTGCTCTGTCTGTTAGAGCTGAATGTGAAGAGAGGTGTTGTATTTGGGAAGACAGCAAAGATAAGATAAAAGAATTACACTGTCTCAAGTTTTGGTTCTCAACATTTTTATGCCACATTTGTTCTTACCCTAAGAAGAATTTTATGGGAATAGTTAAAACGATGTCCATTCTTAAGTTTTAGTTCTTGACATCATCAACAACTAAAAAAAAAAAACTTTATAAATATAACGTTTGCTGAATGAAATTACAAAACGACTTCACAAATGAATGAAATCAAGGAGTGGCACTATGGGCTGATTGATTAGCTGTGTGTTTTAAGTTGTTAGGTCTGCCATATGGAGCATTTCAAATATTCTATATGTAGCCTCAATATGTAAACCAACATTGTTATTATCCCAGGAGAGTAATAACAAATTTCAGCATCTAGAACTAACTGTTTATACCTCAGAGTTATGTATTATATAATATGTAACTTTTATCCTCCCTGATTTCCAGGTTTTTCTCCATTGGTCCAAATGTAGTTACCTTTATAAATTCTTATTTCCCTAATCCCAAATAACCGTAATTCTATTTTCTCATTTGAGATCAAAAGCATCCTCATACATTTTCAAGGACCTTTCTAAAACATCAATATAACAATAAAGATTTAGTTGTTAGCAATGAGGGTAAAGAAAATTAATTGCTGTGTAAACATGAAAAAATTCTAAGATGTACATAGCTATATCACTGGCATGTACAGCCAATGATACTCTCTCTAAAACTCTCTCACCAATGAGTTTAAAAATTTCAATATTGTCATGTACAAAAATCTCGGAAATTTAAAATAAATAATACTGAGGTATTCATCTTTTAATTATGTATTTCCTGATAAGGAACAAACCCTTTTCCCATGCAAGCTGTTAATGGATGATGAATTCGAGAGAAGCTGGTATTACATGTAAGCTGCCACCAAGAAGAACCATCTGTGGGCTGATAAAGGGTTTTCTACTGAGATGTCTATGCAATGCCAAAACACAAAGTCAACACAATTAAAACAGAGTTAAGAAAGATGTCTGGCCCCAGAGACAGCAGCATATGCTGAATGCTCTGTCTTTCATTTTCTCAATTGGCAGTGAGCAGTAAGACCTGGCCAAGTAGACCCAGCTTGAGTGTTCACAATGATTTATCCTTTTATCAATCTTTAAAGCCACTTTCTTTTTACATATATGCATTGCTTAAATTATAAATGGTTAAATCAGACACCACAGTATATGCATTTTGAAATATTTCAAAAATAAAAATAAAAATAGATTGTTGTCATTATATATATTTTGTGTCAGATATTACTGATAATACATCTCATCACTACATTATTGATTTAACCCTAAGTCACCTAACTGTGCAGGAGCTTTCTCAGCTACTGAACTGAGAAACAGCACTCACATCACGTATGAACTGAATACGTGGTATGCCCAGAGCAGTGAAGAAAAAGCACCTAGTATTAGGCTGGGCACTGTGGCTCATGTCTGTAATCCTAGCACCCTGGGAGGCCCAGCAGGCAGGATCACTTGAGCTTAAGAGTCAAGGGACCAGTTTGAGCAAGAGCAAAACCCCATGTCTACTGTAAGTAGAAAAATTGGCCAGATGTGTGGAAGGCAACTATATCCCAGCTAGTCAGGAGGCTGAGGCAGGAGGATCGCTTGAACCTAGGAGTTAGAGGCTGCTGTGAGCTAGGGTGATGCCAGGCACTCTAGTCTGGGCAACAGAGTGAGACTGTCTTTAAAAAAAAAAACAACCACCAACTAGAGTGCTTGATATCTAATAAGGGTCCAGCAAAGAGCAGCTATTGCTCTTAGATTTAAATTAAAAATACAAATTAGACAGAAAGAGAATCAAATCTAGTTATATTCTATATACCTATAATAAAAGCTTCTCAAATTTTGTTCATGTTTATTATTTAATGATTAAAGCAGCCTCATAGCAAATGCCTCCTATAAATTTTGGAATACTAAGGCCCTAAGAATATTTTTTAATTTGTAACTAAGAACACCCTAGTGACAAGTCTTAGCATATCACCACTATTAATTTTATTTTTAACGGCAGTTAACTGCATTAAACTGACCTCCCAAATTATCCATGAAATCCACTTCTCTTCTTGCATTTTTTTTCTTGGTGAATTTATAATCCACCTGGGCTCCTGACATTCACCAGATCTAGACATAAATTGCCATTTCTGCTAGTGCTGAGTTCATTCTAACTCAAATGATCTGCTTACAGGTACCGCTGAGGGGCAAAGCCAACTTGACTGAGGGCCACCCAGCAGTCCGACACAGTTCAGTGACAAAGCTACGGTTCGGTGACTCAAGGTCAGTCCATGATCCCGAGAACAGACAATGCAAGTACGATATGGCTTCAAACAAAATGAAAAGGAGTGAAGCCCGTGACTTTCTCCTGTTCTCAAGAACTCAGTTGAGAAACAGAACAATTCCAGAGTCAGAGCAAGAGCTGGAGCTGAAGCTGATGGGTAATGAGTAAAGCTGAGTGGAGTACATTAGAAAGCTTATAACAAAACTGGGGGCGGGATGGAAAATAAGGAAAGATTGAGCAGAAGAGACAACTGGGAGAAGTAGGCAGATCCAAAGGGAACCCATGGGCCAAATAACTCAGCAAGTAGAGTCCCAGAAACTCCAGCTGCCCCCGGTCTTGGATTTGAACTCCACAAGGACCCAGCCAGGGAATACGGCTCCCTGGATCCCTGGGAGAGATTCTACTTTATTTTATGCCAAAACATCCATTTGTTCCTTCCCACCAAACTTCCCTTTCTCTTATGCGTGACTTACCAAATCCCATCAATTCTCCCTCTGAATTCCACTGCTGAAATCTCATCAATTTGTTCCTTTTTACCAAATCTCATGCAATTTTTTCCTAGTCGCCCCTTCTTCCTCACCTGGATTACTTCAACAGTCTCACTTTGCTTTTACAGGGGCAGGAATGGGCGGAGCACAGGATGGATTCAGCTGACGGGTATATTTCACCTGTCCTGTCAGTGGCTAAATTTACGTTTTGCATTAGTCTGCCAACATTTCAAAATATGGAGATACAACATTCAAATCCAATTCCTGACTTTTCTTAGGAAGGAAAAAAAATCGGCACAACTGACACTGAAAAATATCAAAGTAATGACACAATAAACATCTGAAGCCGAGTGGCATCTGCCTACTTTAGACAAGCACACACGTTCCCATTTTTGTTTCATTTTTTCATAACTGCCTATGCCACCTGTTAATTACCTGGCCCCAAAGGAATTTGTCAAACACTGTCATTGTTTTTAACAGTCAACACCATCAAACCAAATACATACTTCTAGAACCAAAATCTAAGATCACCTTAGGAAGTATTTGAGGGTCATCTGTCTCCTACATGATAAATTTTAACTCTTCCACCGGAGTGGTCTCTCCACACCCCGCCGTGCACACACCTGAAGGGTTTGCCATTGACCTTGGTTTATAGAGGCAGGATTTTTGCACACTCTGCTGCCTCTCCTAGACTCCCTTCCTCGTCTGGCCAATTCTTGCTCATTCTGCTGTTGCAGCTTCACCTGGGGGGCCACGGACGCAGCTGTCTCTAGCTCCCTGGTCATAAGGTGCCATCCACTTAGTAAAGTTCCTTAAAGGCAACAAACATGCCTCGCACACAGCACAGTCTGGGCACACGGCTTATGCTGGGGCAGATGTTCAATAATTACCGACGCATAAATGTTTGACATTTCATTTCCAAGTATCGCCAGTGATAAAATTTAGGCATTTTCCCAATTTTATGCTTAATCAGAAAACACACAGACTCATTGACATAATTCCTCACAGGTAGTAAGAGGTCAAAACTTGAGCCAGGAGACTTGCTTCCTTTGAGTTATATGCCTCTGCCGCTCCCATGAGAAACTTACATAAATGTAATTTCACTACAGGGCATGTCGGTGAAAGGAAATGGAGACCAAGTCAATACAAATGACTATAATGCCTTATCTTAAATCAAAGCTGACGGGACAAACCCTATGAAACACTCAGCAGCATCTCTGAAACGTAACCAGCCACAGAAATGCTGTGACTGCTTTCAGAGTTCTAGAGAAAAACCATAAAAAGTTTTTCATAAATTCTTCATTTTGAGCACTTAGCACTTCATTACCTTACCATAATGCAAAGACGATCAGAAAACAGAAAAAGAAAATGCAATCTATAATGGAAAATGTATTAAGAAAATTCACTGCCCACAGGATAGGCAAAAGAGAGACTATAAAACTCTTAAGAAAAATATTTATGATAGTCAAGAAAACACAATTAACAAAACTAATTAAAGGATAATTTTGTGATCTAACTTATTACATTTCAAGGAAAGTAACACTGTAATAAATGCTTCCAGCACAAATTAATGTTGAGCAGTACTTAGCAACAGCCTTCGAGATAAATTAAAGCATGTAATTCTAAATTTTGTTACCGAACATCATAGTACTTACTGTATTACAAAAGAACTTCTTAGAAAATGATTTTAAAAGAAAAAAAAACAATAATCATATCATGCCGCCATAAAGTCTTCCGGCAAGATCAAAATGCATCAAGAAACAAAAATCATCTTTATTATTTCTTTAAACACTTGCTTTTGCCCCTATTTTTACAATCTTTGAAAATTTCACTGCTTATTCACATATGTTGCAAAATCAGAAAGTTTTTAAAGAGATTGAAACATCAAGCCTAATTAAGTCTGAGTTTTCTTAAAAACACCAATCCCCACACTTTTTGGCCCTCACCTGGGCCAAGAAAACACTTTGAGTATTGTTCTCAGTAGGGTACTGTTCTCAGTAGAGTACTGTTCTCAGTAGGGTACTGTTCTCAGTAGGGTACTGTTCTCAGTAGGGACCTGTTCTCAGTAGGGAACTGTTCTCAGTAGGGTACTGTTCTCAGTAGAGTACTGTTCTCAGTAGGGAACTGTTCTCAGTAGGGAACTGTTCTCAGTAGGGTACTGTTCTCAGTAGGGTACTGTTCTCAGTAGAGTACTGTTCTCAGTAGGGTACTGTTCTCAGTAGAGTACTGTTCTCAGTAGGGTACTGTTCTCAGTAGAGTACTGTTCTCAGTAGGGTATTGTTCTCAGTACGGGAGGGAGTCAAAGCCCTTGAAAGCAACGACCTGCTTCCTGCAGATGGACACGGATGTCTCCAGCGAGTGGTATGGCGGCCTCTTACCACATAAGCACCTGCCGTCTTACACTGTCCTACACAGTGTTCCTAAAAACACCTGGGCAGGCTGTTCACTTAAAAAAACTAGACCGTAGAAGAGATGAGGGATAATTAGCAAATAAAACGATTCCTGGCACTCTCTCCACATCAGTGCAGAACCAAACTCCAAGCCGGCACCTGGTAAAGGGAACTGCTAGATGTGATAATTCCAATTTACACATTCAGCACAACGTTCTGTCTGCCTGTCAATTTGAAACAGTTTCCTATTCAGTGATAACAGATACCCCAAAAGAATGCAGTGTCAGACTGCTGACGTGAATTTCATATGCACCAACCAGACCCTCTCCTCTGGTCCAGCTGTATCAGCCTTCTTCATTCTTGGACTGGACTGACAGTTCAATTCTTTTGTCTAGTCTACCCCCCAAATTTTGATTGTTATAGGGTAAATTTAAAAATATCAGATATTCATACAAAATAAATACCAAGAAAATGGTCTTAAGTACAGGTAAAAAAACAACTTAAAGAGGTTGTAAAAAAATTCACTGTATTAGTGCACCTTTATTTACATACTCCAGTACTCCTCAGCAGCAAAACCAAGATCATACATATTTCTACTGAATACGAAATTTACTAATATTTTTTCTAAGTCAACAGAGAAAATGAGGACAGAAATAAGCAAAGAGAGAGACAGCCATCCGGATAGAGACAGCATGGTAAATCAGATATACATCTGCAAATGCTAAAGAAATAAAATGTTTACTCAAATCCATGGAGATTTATTTTCCTCCAGATATTTTCATATGATAATATTTTAAAGAAGTATAAAAAAGGCAATTAGGTCAATGTTATAGGGAGGAAAATATTTCCTTCCTACTTAAATGGCAAATATATTAATTATGCTTATAGAATGACTTTTTGTGGAGTGAAGGGAGGGTAATTGGTGGGGCCACACCTACGGTGCATCTTAGAAGAGTACAGGCAAAACTTACTAAATGCAGAATACAAACATAATAACTGAGAAAATGCCAGGAAGGCAATGTTAATCAGTTTGATGAAAATAGTTCAGATTATCTATGAAACCAGTACATTGTACCCCTTGTTTGCACTATTGTACACAGCTATGATTTAATAATAAAGACAATAAAAAAAAGTAAAAACAAACAAAAAAAAGAATGACTTTTTGTTTTTAAAGAAATGGGGGTCCCCCTCCTGTTGCCCAGGCTGGAGTGCAATGGCATGATCATAGCTTATTACAGTCTTCAACAACGGGGTTCAAATGATCCTTCCAAGAAACTAGGAGTACAGATGCATGCCTCCGTGCCTGGCAATGCAATTTTTTTTTTGTTTTTTGTAGAGATGAGGTCTCACTGTGTTGCCTAGGCTGATCTCAAAAGCTAAAAGCTTTTGGTTTCAAGTGCTCCCCCCATCTTTGGCCTTCCAAAGTGCTAGTATTACAAGCATGCGCCCTTATGCCCAGCCTGTTTTTCTTGCTTTTTACCCCACACATGCCAGATTAGATTCATAAATATCTCTCCCCTTAAGGAACCATCCCCTCTTCCTTTCCTGGAACATTATTCATTTGTTCTAATAAAAGAGAAATAACACAACCCTCTACTGTCTGCCTTATGAAATACCAATATAATCTTTTCACTTATTTTCAGTGGTGTCACACTTTCATTTTAAGAATATAAACCATTCAGGAATTAAGTCTGATAAAACAATGCTTTGACCTGAGATACACCATTATCGTTAGAAAACGATTGGTGACATAAACTATGAGATGTGAAGATCAGAAACTAGCACTTTTGAAACCTCAAATCGATGCTGAACGTAACTGAAACTGCACAAGTTTTCTGAGCAAATCCTTAGTTACAAAGTTTTAACACTAGAATATTTAGTAATAGTACAGAATATATTCTTTCCATTCTTTTTGCTACCCCAGCTAAAGTCCCAGCCTTCTGAGCTCAAGTAGTACTCCTGCCTCAGCCTCCGAAGTAGCTGGGACGACAGGTGTGGGCCACTAAACCCAGCTAATCTTTCTAATTTTTTTGTAGAGATAAGCTGGTCTCAAAATCCTGAGCTCAAGTGATTCTCCTGCCTCACCTTCCCAGAGTGTTAGGACTAGAGGTGTGAGCCACTGAGCCCAGCCTTATCTCATCACTTAAGTCAAATGCTTTCCTCCTCAAAACTAATGAATATGTAAAAATACATCCTGTAGTTGTACTGTGTGTTTAATTCAATTTCTACTAAATATAGAATTTGCTAATTTTTTTCTAAATTAGACAGACACAGAGACAGAATGGTAAATCAGAAATAAATATGCAAATGCTAAATAGAGCATAAGAAATTCTGACTACAAGAATATATATAGACAGTAATACCTACACACACATATATTGAAATTTGAAGGGCACTTTATGAAGATTCCTGAAACAAAGCCACCAATTTTAATACGACAAGATATAAATAAAAATTTTAATGTTAGTGATAAACATATCAACCAACAAAGTAACCTATTTTCATATGTGATGTATAAGTCTATGTAAAATATCATTATAATAAAACATCATTACCCATTATGAGGATACAACTTTCTTCTCCTGTTAAGCTAAAATCACAAAGAGGAATTTTCTTAATTACTAGAAAAAAGCAATACACAAGACAAGATCACAAAAGTTTCCTAAATAGCTAAAGACATCATTACTCATGATTTTTAAATAGACGCCTTCATAATTATCCTTTAGCACCTTCTCAAACCAAAGAAAGCAAATGGCACTATCAGTTGGGTTCGTCACTGAATTTCAAGAAGGAGGGTCCATGTTGGGGGACAAGAAGCCAACGTGAGCTGACCTAGGTATAGGTTATTATCATCCAGGTAATTTAAGGAACTGTCAAAATCATGTAATAAAAATTAAGGCTATAGTTCAGTAAATTAAGGCTTGCCACAATTAAGTCTTAAGGTATACTTAAAAGGATACTCAGTATTAAAGACTGTATTCCTGTAAGTTTCACACTATGCATGTATACAGACACGTCTTTGTTTTCATATTTACAAACTCACAGTACTGTTTTAGGTTTTCACTAGTGAAACTGCTGTCTCATAAATGAAGTATATATTTTAAAATGTTACTTTGTTACTAATTTGCCTTGAACACACCTCTGAATTTTAAAAAAAAGTTACTTTATTATTACTTTTTTTTCTTGAGACAGTCTCACTTTGTCACCCTCAGTAGAGTGCTGTGGTGTCATTGCTCATAGCAACCTCCAACTCTTGGGCTCAAGCAATTCTCTTGCCTCAGCCTCCCAAGTAGCTGGTACCACAGGCACCTGCCACAACGCCTGGCTATTTTTAGAGATGGGGTCTCCCTCTGGTTCAGGCTGGTTTCAAAGCTGTGAGCTCAGGGGAATCTACTCGCCTTGGCCTCACAGACTAAGATTACAGGTGTAAGCCACTGCACCCAGCCCAATTAAAATATTTTTTGAGTACCCAAGCACTATGAATAATATAGAAATAAATAAAACATTGTCCCTGACCCAAGGAATCCACTAAAGCATATATAAAGGAGGTGCAAGAGGTGACACACCCAAAATAAAAAGCCTTTTAGGCAAACAGGTACCTATAAATTGCCCTGTCCAACAAAAACGTACTGCAATCGTATTAGCTATATTTCAAGTATTCAATATCTATTTGTGGCTATGCTGCTTATATAGAATCAGAAGATTAGTGTTTTTGCATTTTAAAAAAGCCTACTAAGAATATTAGCTTTTGAGAAGTACACTAAAAAAAAAAGGAGCCCATCAGGTAGATGGTGAATCCACCGGCCTTGTTTTTGAGGAACGATCAGTGATACAGCTTGGCCAGAGGAACAGGAGGAAAACCCACTTGGAAGTCAGAACTCGGGTCTGTGAAGTTCATGCTACACCTGTCAGACTGTTTACTCAGTCAGAGCTGGTCAAAGAACTGACACGATTAAAGGAAATAATGGAAATGTGAGTGAGAAGACACAATGGTAAGATACAGCAGATGTTCAAACACTGAAAGAGGGGAAAGGAAGGGGGCCGAGGGAGAGTAAGGGTGGCGGGGTTTACAGGGAGGCCCAGGGCACAGGGAGAGGACCAAGCTGCTGGCTCTCAACTCTGTTCTCTCGGGTAGACTAATGTCAGCTGTAAAACCCTAGTGAAATGTTATCGTTAAGTCTTAGAATGATCTATTGAAGCTGGCAAATGCTTTAAAAAATATATTGTCATCTAGAGTACGGAGACAAGTAATAAGTCATCAGTAATTATGTCCTAAAGTAGCTTTCATTCTGGTAAAGGTGTTCAAAATTTCAGTGGGCTCTTGTAGTGGAGAGGAATATTTAGGAAGAAGGAGTTAAATATATTTAAGCCCATCCACTGGCTATAGCCCACGTGAACCGCATCCTATATCCTCGCGCTTTTTATAGTAATATATAGCATTTCAAGTCTTTCCAGGACTCACTCATTTGTGTTCAACTCAAATGCATTCCAAAATACAGGATTTAAAGAGATACTTGTCATTCAAGTTATTTATCTGTATTCCTCTTCTAAACCTTTGTATTTAAAGTTGTCAAATCGTATATCTGAGATTGCAAAGCAAATAAACATAACTTAGGAAAGCGTCCACGGTGACAAATCTTTTATCTTTAAAGATTTAATACTTTACTAAAACATGTGCTCTTAGGACACATTTATATATTTATCAGCATTGCAATGAAGAAAATCTTCCTTAAATACCAAACAACTGTTGAAAATTAAACTTAGTTTAATCCTTTTTTTTTTTAAAGCAAAAATTACTAGAAACATTTGTTTGGACCTTGTCAGAAGGGTTTCAATTTTACATCATTACGTTTTAACTTGCCTAATCAGTTGAACAAAAGTACTTTATGTAAAATGATTCTTTTAGTTGCCTTAGCTACAAATCCCTGCAGAATAATATAATTGAAATCTACTCACGTAAGTTAGGAATAATTAGGGCCCCAAATTAAGCCAAACACAAAGTTAATTCAAATAGTCAGCTGCTGTCATTTAAATGGTTACGGGGTTTTATTGTTTCTTAACATTTCTGAATGCTTTTAACTATACTTTGTTCCTCCAGTCTGTATTTAGTATTTTAGCACCAACAGAAATGAGATCAAGAACCAAAGATTTACCAGCCTTTAAACTGGAGTTACACCTATACTCAAGTCTCTTGTCAACGAAAGGTTTTCCACTCAATCTTTGCTATCAGTCAATTAACAACACTGTTGAAAGAATGGAGTGACAGCTCTCAAAAGCAAGCTTTCTGGTAAATAAAGCAAGATCACAGAATCTAGAGTGAGTGCCATTAATGCAAGACAAGTAAGAGCTTTTGAAAGCGAACAGGGATGGTTTCTTATTTGCTTAAAACTCTAAAACAAAGCAAAGGATTAAACAAGCTTCCGCTTGTAAGCAAACTAAAGGGAGAAGAAAATGCCCAAAACCCAGGCCTGAAGCAGACGCTGGGGAGGCAGACCCCTTTTAACTAGTTTAAGGATGACGGATTATCAGTTTGCACTGATAACTGAGTCTTGTAAAAGTTAAAGTGACTGTTATAATTGTTATGGGTTTTCAGTGGTCTAGTAATTGATGGTTCTCAGCAATAGTTGGTATTGATGGTTCTCAGCAATGGTTTGTACCTTTAGCGAGAAACTGTTTTTTAAACACGTTTGGGACTATAAACTTCCGAAGGTTGTCTGAAAGTTACAGCGTTTTTTAGCAAGATTGGGCCTCTCCTAAAATAGGTGATTTTCATTACAGAACAGACTTGAATGCAACATCGTTTTAAATCTAAAATGGTAATATTAAGAAAGTTTTCCAAAAAATTATCTCTTTGGGTAATCTCCATAAGCTACACAACGTAAAACAACAAATTTTAAACCATTATTTTAAATATTCTTCAGTCACAGCCTCGTGAGGTAGGAAAATACACCAATGACCTGCCGCTAAACATAAAATTCTACAGAAAGAACAGAGTGGCCGCAGCAGAGGTTGGCAAAGGAACAATCTCTCCAGGCCTTAGTTATTTTATCTGCAATGTAAAAAATCCTAGACTCCTAATCACCAAGATGGAAGGTGTGATTCTAAATCTAGGATTTTTTTATTTCTGAAAAAAATCAAAATGAAATATTCTGACTGCTCTTCTTTGAACAAAACCTGCTGTTTTCTTAGTCTTTTTCGGGGGGGGGGGGGGTATTACATGCTGCATAGTCAAACTTTATGAGGAATAAATTTAATTTGCAAATTGTTTTTTACTAAAAATAAAATAAATTATAGAGGGAGTCTA
>CAUYRH010032314.1:0-29003 GCA_963574655.1 Perodicticus potto | reverse complement strand
GCTGGTCTCGTTCTGGAGAATTTCCTCAATGTTTGTATATCAGTAAATGATTTGATTTCTCCATCAATTTTAAAGCTTAGCTTAGTAGGATATAGAATTTTGGGCTGGAAATTGTTCTGTTTAAGTATATTAAAGGTAGATCGCCATTGTCTTTTTGCTTAGAAAGTTTCATTAGAGAAGTTTGTGGTCACCCTGATGGATTTTCCCCTGTAGGTCAACTGGCACTTACTCCTGGCAGCTTGAAGAATCTTTTCTTTTGTCTTGACTTTGGACAGGTTCTTCACAATGTGTCTTGGGGAAGCTCGGTTAGAGAGGTGACCTGGGGTCCGATATCTCTCTGAAAGGAGTGTGTCAGAATCTTTGGTAATATTTGGGAAATTTTCATTTGTAATATTCTCTAGTATGACTTATGTTCCCCTGGGGCATTCTTCTTCCCCTTCTGGGATACCTATATCTTATATGTTTGAACGTTTCATAAAGTCCCAGTATTCTGTCCATGAACATTCTGCTTTCTCTGCCTTCTTCTCTGCTTCTTTAACTATCTGAGATACTTCAAGAGCTTTGTCTTCTATCTCTAAAATTCTTTCTTCTGCATGTTCTAATCTGTTGTTGATACTTTCTATTGCATGTTTAAGTTCCCTAGCTGACTGCTTCAGTTCCTTCAGCTCTGCTATATCCTTTCTATATTCTTCATATCATTCATCTCTTATTTAATTCTGTTTTTGGATTTCTTTTTGGTTATTTTCCACTTTATCAGTAGTTTCCTTCATTATTTCCATCATTTCCTTCATTGTTTTCATCAACTGTATTCTAAATTCCCTTTCTGTCATTTCTAACATTTCTTTATAGGTGGAATTCTTTGCAGTAGCTACCTCACAGTCCCTTGGGGAGGTTTCTCTGGACTGGTTTTTCATGTTGCCAGGAGTTTTCTGCTGATTCTTCCTCATGAGTGATTTCTTTTATCTGTTTCCTTGCCCTAATTTTCCTTTCACTTCCTCTTGATCGTTAAGTTGCCATGCCTCTGGACTAGGGTTTTGATGAGTCCTTTTGGTACAGGACCAGAAGGATGAGAAGATTGAAGGGGAAGAAGGGAAAAAAAGAAAGAAAAAATAGAAAGGAGAGGGGGGTAGGTAAAAGGGAATATTGACAAAAAGAAGAGAGGCACAGAAAGAGGGAGAGGGAACAATATAGGTGTACAGTAGGGTACTTTGACCCAACCTTAAAAACCTTTAACTTCTGGGGGTGCCGGGTTGGGTGGTTCCATTGAAGTCAGCAGCTCTTTGCTAGCCTATTCCGACACAGTAACCCACCTCCACCAAGTCTAGAGGAAAGGAAAAAATGCTATAGAGTAAACCAAAATAAGCAAACAGAAAACTTTACGGGATAACATTGAGGGAAAAACCAAATAAGAGTGGTAGAAACACTAGCAAAGCTGAAGTTCTAAGTGTTGAAAAAGGCAAAAATGAAAAATTATATTTAAACTATAAAAATGAAGAAAGGAAAGAAAGAGAAAAAAAATCTATAGGGAAAATGTTGAAATTAAACAAAACAAAAAACAAAGCAGTATATATATCTTGCTGGATATTGTCTGGGCAACAGATGATCTTCTGGGGTATGAGATGTTAATCACAATGTTGATACAGCTGTACAAGATGGAGACTGGAGATCTCTGCTGATTTCTCAAACCCCCGCATGGTGGAGAGCCTAAATCTCTTCTCAGTCTGCTTAAAAGTCACTTTAAACTGCTAACCTTAGCTAAGCAAAAGCTTTCCCAGGAAAGCACTTGTCTCTTGGATCACTCCTGAAGTGGCTATCCACTTACCCAGTGTACCAAAAACAGTCTCACTCTATGTCCCTGAGGCATCTCAGTCCCAGCCTTTAGGCTGCTCAGTCACTAGATAACTCGCTCCTGCCTGATCCTTTTGCTCTGTGACCCTGAGGGTGGAGCTTGCCGGTGCAGTTCTCCCACAATGGCTCCCTGCAGCCCACAGCCAAACGCTATTAGCTCCGTCTGGCTCAGCAGCTCAGTCTGGGGCTCTAGACAACACTTATAGTCCTCTGCACTCTTGCCCAAGTTCTCCCAAGGTAGTTCAACTGAGTGCCAAGTCCCCCAAAAACCAAAACAACTCACAGGTAAGGTCTTTCCAGTTTGCAATCTCACTGCTACTGTACTTACAGCTGCTGGCAGGATTAGACCGAACGAGCACACACAAACACTTGCCAGTCCTCCACTGCTTTTATCCTCCTTATGGGGTCCAGAAGTCTCATGCTGACTCCCCGTGTTCCCAAAGGGATGTTTCCAGGCAGATCCCACCAGCCATCTTCTCTCCCCTGACTCACTGTGCCCAGTTGCAAGGAAGCTGTTATATGACCGCCATCTTGCTCTGCCTCCTTCTTTTCTTATCTCAGTTGTCAAGACTCCTCTCTGTCTGGTTTTTGTTTAACATGTCATTCCCTCATGAAAATACAGGTCACGAACTTTTGTGAATGATGGTGCTCAGGCCCCACTCTTGTCAGACAAGTCCAAGGAAGTTTAATTAATCTCTAAAAGATGGCTGAATCTACAGAAATCTAAGAGCAAGAAACTGATGTCAGACAACAGGGTAAAAGTTTGAATATTTTGTGACTGATACAGCCTATCCTATTTCTACTTGGAAATGTTAATGCGCCAATCTTGCAGGGACATTTCCAGATGGGCAGCCTCTACAAAAGGCATTAACGTCAGTAAGTGCCAGCTTCTATACTAGAATTTATTTATAAGTAGAAAATTTACATTTCTGAAGGCATAAAGATGAGCATAGAGATCAGCCAAGGTCAGTGAACCGGAGAAAGTTTACCCTCCTATGGGTCTATGAAAGTCACACTATGGATCAAATTAAGAAGCTGTTATTATTTCTTCTCCAAAACTGATGGTACTTAGCTTCAAGTGAAACTTTTTGGTGAAATTCTGGAATGACAAATTGTCTATTTTTATGGCAAGATAAACTGGACAAATTACCCTGGATGACAAATCAAAAATGCATCTATTAAAAATGCACTAACCAGATATGACCTAAAATATATAAACTAAGTGGGCATGTCACTTATCTTCTAAGTGGTGCTGGGCTAGACAAGGCTATCTGAGACATTTTCCTTAACAGTCAAAACCTGCCAAGTTCTTAGGCCTCAGTAGCAGTGTAAAGGGAGCTCTGATACACTGAACATTTAAACTGATCCTAAGTTTGAAATCCTCTTCAACATTGTTTTAAGTGCGATAGTGAATTTTGGTATTATTTCCAAACGTGTAATTAAAGATTGCTCATGAACTCAAGGCCCTTCTGGTGGTCAGGTTTGAAGAAATCAATATCTAGGAGCCTTAGAACATACTCAATAACATCCAAGTCCCCCCTACTGGCATTGACTTGGAGGATGCAGTTAAGAAGGCTTATCCAGCAAGTAGACAAATGGCTCCTTCTTTTCTAAACCATTAGGGAAATATATCTCCATTCTAAGAAAAGGGACAAATATCATCATTGGAAAGAAAATGGTTATCCCTTTGGGGAAAAAGTAAAGGGGGGAAGGGCCAGTGATCATTAATCAGTAATGAAAAAATCTTAAGTAATGAAAAAATTTTTCAGGTACAGATACCCAAATAGACTAAATAATTCTAAATAATTATGATTTATATATAGTCTTCATTAAAATAATGGCCTATTTTCTCATGCATATTCTTTATCATGGTAAAGCTGTCAGTAGACAGACAGTGCTTTTGCTGATTTGGCGGCACAATCTATATGGCTAAACAATGTGCATGTAGTGAAAAATTTGAATTGGGCCCTAGTTTATTTAAGAAAATTGTACTAGACATTTTTTTTGAAGGATAAAAAAAAGTAGACACCAAAATCTTGGGCAAAATTACATTTCACATAGATGGCTTGGTTATATGAAATTAATGAAAGGATACATTCTAACAATAGCTATTATACATTAAAACATTTTTTAAGTTTCTTATTCCAATATTTGTGAATTTGTGAAGTTGTTTTATTTCAAAACATTTGCTAATGAAAAATTCACAGTTGACTTAATCTTGAATATACTATTTATTTCATAATAAAAATAAAAACTGAAGGCTTATTCGTGTCTGTGGAGCAGGTTTTCATTTTTATTTTAAAACTGATGAATTCTGATTCCAAATCTGTGTAGTTTGTTCATTTTCAGTGAGACAGCACTGAAGATCAAGTTATGTTATAGACAGATTGGTACCTTAAATTTCTTTTTTCTTTGGAATTTATCAACTTGTAGTAGAAAGATAGGAAAATATAGTAAATAAATTGTGTTCTTTTCCATGACAATTATTTGTGTGATGAAGAATTTGTTTTAGGTATTTGTGTACATTTTGATAAATATTTTTAAATGTTTACTAATTTCAGTAAAATCCTATATTATATGAACTATTAGCAAAAACTCTGTACTAAAAAGCCAAAAAAGGTAATTGTCACTATATAACTATTCAACATTTCCCCACATTTTTAAAAATATGATCTGGTAATGCACTTTGAGTAAGGATGGAGGGATTGATGAAAGATACTTAAGTGAATAGGTAGATAGATGAAGAGAGAAAGGGAAGAATAAATGAATAATGAAGCTACTTTATGGACAGGGTATTCATCTGCTCACAATTTTCTGAGACTATCTAGATTTCAAGTATTTTCTTTCATTGTCAAATTGTGTTTCAGTGGTGAATCTCCATTTGTGATTTAGAAAATGTTACCATATGCATGGAGACATATCTCCTACTAATTTAATATGCCAACTGAGGAAGATGAAGATTACTGTGATATGCTGTCTTCATTTAACATTTATTGAGTGCTATGTGCTAGGTCCCAGGAGCACTGGAGGTATGAAAGCGAATACTGTGAAAACGGCCCCCAAATGCTCATGGTCTAGTAGTATAAAAAAGTCATAGAAACAGACAAACTTAATGAGAGTCAGTAGTGGACTAGAGAAATGGGCAGGTTTCTGAAGGGGGCTCACTGGAAGGAGCATTTGTGATCTCCCTTTCTTTGGTATGTCTGAGAATGTCCTATACACAATGAAAACATTCCACCAAAGAGCCATGTCTAGGTCTCAGCTCCATGGCACATCACGGCAGTGCCCTGTTACTCACGCAGCATAGGCACACAGGTCATGTAAAAGTCTTTGGCTTTCCATTTCACGGCACCATGTTTTTAAGTGTTTTTTTTTTTTTTTTTTGAGACAGAGCCTCAGGCTGTCACCCTGGGTAGAGTGCTGTAGCATCACAGCTCACAGCAACCTCCAACTCAGGGGTTCAAGCGATTCTCTTGCCTCTGCCTCCCAAGTAGGTGGGACTACAGGCACCTAACACAACACCCTGCTATTTTTTGTTGTAGCCATCATTGTTGTTTGGTGGGCCCAGGCTGGATTCGAACCTGCCAGCTCTGGTGTATGTGGCTGGCGCCTTAGGCACTTGAGCCACAGGCGCCGAGCCTAAGTGTAGTAATCACAATATAAAACTGCTTGGAATGATGTGCCTTTGGAAGTCTGACTTTTTGGCTCTTAAAATTCCATATAACAGCTGGGCTTATCTTCTTTTTCTTTTGTTAGTATAGAAAGGGCATTTCTTCTGTGAGCATCTCTGAAATGTAAAGACATAATTTATGAATTCACAATGATTAACTTCCTTTACTTCAATAAGATTTCTTGAGTGCCAACTATAAATAAAATACAGTTCTAGGAGAGATTCCATATATTTAGGCCTAAAATATTAGTAGTAGCACAAGGACAATAGTAATAATGTTACCTGAAGATAATTAAAATTATAAAAATAACAAACACACAAGTTTTACTATGTGCCAGGAACTATTGTAAGCATTTTACATATTAACTACAATGACATCAGGGGCTCCCACAGTATGACATAATTGATTTTTGTAGACTTGGGAACAAAAGAGATGAGAAATTGTGTTGAATGTACAGAGAAATAAAATTCCCTTTTAAAGTCCGTTTGTTATTTGTTGGATCATTTCACCTTATATTCCCTTTGAGCCTTATAGAAGGGACTACTCCAGATGGTAGAATCATCAAAACTTTTTAAAGGCAGTCAAGCAGTCAGTGATAATAGAGAGAACTTTGGTGGCTGAGGAGCCTCTAGTAGGTGAACTAGTATGTCTTTTTTTATTTATTACATCTATTCTTTTATGAAACTAAAACACATGTTTTAATTAAACAGATGGGATTCAGTTATATTTTTCCTGTTCCCTATTATGTTCTTGTCTCTAGATCAAAATTCAGAGTGACTTGGATTCTTCATATGTGAAAGCAGACAAGCACCCTAAAATAAGAAAGTAAGAGAAAAGGCTTCTAAAACAAAGATAGAAGTTGCATCAGCAATGCCACCATGCTTTTTAACATCCCAGTGTAGAGTCAGCTTCAGATGAAAGAAGCAAGTTGCAAAATTATCTACAAAGGCTTTCTTTTCTTGTTCTCATTAAAATGGCAGAAAAACCTACTAGAAGGGTTGCTAGTAATGCAATCTTAATTCATAATTTCATGGTATGTTATAGACGTAGACTAATGACATTTTGTTCTGCGAGTGGAGAATTTAATAAGAAAATTCTAGTACACCTTTAAAATTGCGGTTGGTTTTTACATTCCAGTTAAAGTTAAGTTTTTGTTGAATGAGAAAAAAGAGGCCAGAAATATTTGAACAGTAGTTCTGCCTCAGAATCTCTTGGGTAAATGTTTTCCAAATAAACATGCCAGCACATCACCTGGGCCTTGTGAATCGGAAGCCTTAGGGGTTGGAGCCCATGCCTGTATGGTTTTTGAAAACTCCCCCAGGTAATTCTAATCCACAGAGCTGATTAAAAACCACACACTTAGGAGATGAGCCAAATCCTGTAGAAGCAGCAAGTGAAGCTCATATGTTTCATATTCTATTGTATTCTTGCAGTAAAATAATAAAACGTATACATTACCCCAGGCTGAACCTTCTAAACAACCCAGTTGTGAATAGACAGCCAATGTGGTTAATTCCTTTCTTTGCCTAATTGAAACTAGTGCGTTGCTAGCACAGCAGTGCCAGTATTTAATAGTCACTCCTCAGAGAGCAGCAACAACATCAGGGGCCCCAAAGCTTGTCACCAACATTCATTAGACTGTGGTAGGCATGGCGAGGTCACACAGGGCTGGGTCAATTTATTTTCAAGGGAACATGATGTGGCACTCAGAGATGGAGGAAAAGGCTTGAAGCAAATATTTTAGAATAACAGCCAACATTTATGGTGCCTTACTTTGTGCCAGAACTTGTTTAGAACACCATACATACTTGTATGTCTCATTTTTCTCTCATTAACAACCTTAAAGGTGCATTCTATTATTATCCCCACTTTACATGCCGATGAGAAACCTGAGGTATGAAGAGGTCAAAGTCACAAATGTAGTAACAATGGAGGATGCAAGATTCTGGGCAGTCTGACCAAGAGCCCACCACATCTTTCAAGGTCACACTAGTTGACTGCTATTTGTTGAGAAGGAATGGAGAGTGCAAGTTTTATTCTTTTACTAATTGTTACTCATAAGCAGCCCTGTTCATGGTGGAGATAGGGATGTATTTAGAAGGAGAAGGAGCAAGGAAGAGTGGACATCATCACATGCTAAGAGACCTCACACACCTGCTCTAATTTTTCTTTCCCTCTTTCTCTTCTTTGATCATTTCTCTTCCTTCCTTTCCCATCCCATTTCCTTTAGTGGTTAGGCCATCAGCCTACAGGAATCACCCACAAATTTTTTTTAGTATTCTTGGGAATCCTCAGGCATAAATAGCCAAAAGGTGGGGAAAGCCATAGGCCATGCCAGGCAAAAGAAGAGCAGCAAGAAGCACAAGGTACAAAAGCTTCAGAGAAGAAAAGTAGAAAGAGCCAAGAATGTATCCAAACAGAGTGGAGGGAGGGAGGTGCCCCGGGTGGCTCTCTCCACAATTAGGACACCAACTAGATTCACAGGAAGGTTGGAGGAAAGGGAGGAGGTTACACGTTTTAGATGTCTGAGCCTAGGAGCACAAACGAGGTATGCAGGTAGACGCAAACACTATGGAAAGCGGGAGATGTCCTCAGGGGCTTATGATGGTGCAGGGAAGCATGGTTTCTAGACTGAGATGAACCACTCCCAAATAAGACACTCATCCCTCTGGAATGTCAATGAAATGACAACATCATAATATTACAGAGCAAGGGACCTTCAAATAATCAAGTCAGGTAATTAAAAAAAATTTTAGCTGCTGAACTCTTATAAATAACTTCCTACTGTGAACCCCAAAGTGTTAAACTGACAAAGGGGCTGGTATCCTCCTGGCCTCATTTCACAGTGTTTGGTGCCTACCTGAGGCAATCTCAAAGAAGCCCTAATAAAGTTCAAAGGAACACAATCTGAAAACCAATGGTTTAGTCCAAAGTACTTCATTTTACAGAGAAGCACCTGAGGTATAGAAATGTAAAAAGACTTGCTGAAACAGAACTCCCCTCACTTACACTCCCATGCAGGATGCTCTCTGCCCCACCACTCTGCCTTTAAATTAGCTAATGGAATAAATCAACAAAGACATTTTGAGCACCTCCTGTGTGTAGTACTTGATTCTGGATGCTATTGAATATGTACAAAAGTATAAATGGTGGCCTTTAAAGAATTGGTTTAATTAAGGGAAACTGGATAACAATATAAAAATTAAATAGTTGTAAGAGCTCTGAAGTTCAATGTATCTGAGCACTGTAGGAGTGATCTAAAGTAGACCTCACCTGATTTTTGTTCTCTGCAGGCTTGGTTTGCGCCCACAGTTGGAGCACACCTGTAGCCACTTGTCCTCCCACCTGTAGGCTCAAAGCTGCCCCAGATGCTACTCCTCAACCTAACCTAGCAGGAGGGATTTGTGGCACCTACAGGGAGCCTCCCTGATGCAGGGTGTTAGGTTGCTTTGTGAGGTCTTCAGAAGGTCTTCCCGCCTCTTGTCATTATTCCCAGCCATGAGAATTTCCTTTTCCTGAGAACAGAGTCCCTGCCTTGTTTGGGGGAATTCTAAGGAGCAGGTTTTGCCTTCAAACCCTTGAGGACTTCTCAAGAAGTGGGTTTTACCCTCAAACCCTTCAGGACACCTGAAGATGCTCCAAGAATTCCCAGAATTGCCTGCTATTGGATTTTTTTCCTTTTGGTCACTGTGCTTGTTTAGCAATGCTATTATGTGGCTTGCATGTCCCAAGCCTATGTCCTTATTTTTCAGGGTACTGTCTTCTGGCGACATCCCCACTCCAATAAACTGATTTCTAGTTTTATGTTTGCTCTGTATCTTTCCTTTTTGTTTAAGCAGACCTCGTGGAAACTGGAAGAGCAGAAGAACTCCCGGCAGTTTCTGCTGGTGACCTCTTCTGGTCTTAGCTATCACTGGACTAAGTGGATGTGCCTGTCCATAGGTGGGAGCACATGTACATTTCAGGTCCCTATTTCCACTAAAGGGTTAGAGAGGGTTCTTTTTGTTAACCACATAACTTATAACTTGTAAAGAAGTACATGGGTGCATTCGCAGCCTCTCCTGTGCCTTTTAGACATTGAATTTCACCCTGGTGAGACTGACCTGTGACATCCAGGCTGTTACTGGACAAGAATGCTGCTTGGAGGCTTCATCTCCTTCCTCCCCAGGGAAGAACAATGTTGCAGGTCCAGGTAGGAGCATCTCATTGCACTGACGGCTGGAGATGTGCAGGGCAGTTACCGAAGTTCCATCTAGCTATTTGGGGTGGACTTTTCTTTTCTCTAGTTTTGGGGGGCCTAGAATCCAGTCATGAACTCTTCTGGCCACATGGAAGTCAGACTATCACTTGTCTCTAATGGTAAGCAACCTATCTTGGAATGGCCCCCTCTGAATGCCCTATGATAACATTTATGACAAGCCCTGGCAATTTCGGGTTGGGGGAGGATATAAAGGTGGTGTGTAAGGGAAGCAGTAACCAGATTTTTTTTCTAGACTATAGGCCTTTCCCCAGTGGAAAGGGAAGTGTCATAGCAGAAAGAATTTGAGTCCCAATTGTTTATAGCAGACCTATCTCAATCGTGGCAGTCTGAGAATTTTCCAGCCATATGTTTGATGGACCCCCACGTGGGGATGGCTTCATACTGAAAACCTGATCTCTGCCTGGGCTGCTTTACTTTGTCCAGTTCCAGCACCTGCACATGACCGTGAACTCTGGCTTCCTGGTCAATGCTTGGTATGGAAACTACATTGTCTGGAGTGATAGGAGTTGCATTTCTCATGCCCTCTTCTGATAGGACTGGATCTTATTAACCGTGGCTATGCCCTCAGTGACCAGACTATCAGTTGGAGCTTCAACCTCCAGGTCCCTGTAGGAACCTCATATGTAGGCACTTGCTTCTTGAACATGTTCTTACTCTCTTAGGATTTATTTGGCATGGCATGGCCCAACTCTAACCTGGTATATTTCAGAGCTGCTCCTTCCTTTGAAGGCTGTCACTTCCATTGTCTGTGGCCTTTCACCATGGAGACCAGCATCTTCTGTCTTTGGACAACGTATCTAGTTTCCCCAACAAAGTGTGGGTTTTTTTTTTTTGACAGTCTCAAGCTGTCATGTATTTCAGGGTGTTTCTATATGCCAGACATCCTTGGAGGCTCTTTTGTCCCATTTGTACAGGGTGTTCTGACTGAGTACTCTGGTGTTACCTGTCTACCATCTTCTACCTTAGGATCATTCTGTCAAGCCCTTGTTCCAAACTGACCTAGACATGAGAGCATGAGCTTGGATCCTGATGTAAAAGAGAATGGTTTATACTAACAGGACTGCCCTGAGGCTCTGCTGTGTATCTCATGCTGACTGCCATCTCCGGTGACTTGAAGGATGCCTGATTCTCACTTCATCCTGGACTCTGGTCCAGATAACTCAATACATGTTGCACTCACCCCTGCTCATAAAACCTGAAAAGTATGGCTAATGGAAGTAATATTCCTGAATCACATTTTCCCTCAGGAAACACAAATGGATCTCTCAAATCTAAGTGTTTTGTTTAGAACACCAAACAATTCTCAGCTTTTCCTCCATTAGTATGGTTTGACCTCCTTTCTCCATTTCTCCTCTTACTACGTGCATTCCTGATGCAGACTTCTCTAGCAGCACTAAGGGCAGCTCTGGATAGTTTCGAGAACAAGCCATGTTTCATGAAAAGTACAACCAAGAATGTAAGGTGTCAAGTTGGAAATGAACTTGCTGTGATATCTCTCCCTCACATCGGAAGTGAACTTCGTGCTATGGTATTTCAACGTTGCATCAGAAGTGAACTTGCTGTGGTATCTCTCCCTCGTGTTGGAAGTGAACATCTTGCTGTGGTATCTCACCTTCGCATTGGAAGTGAACTTGCTGTGATATCTGTCCCTCACATCGGAAGTGAACTTCTTGCTATGGTATTTCAACTTTGCATCAGAAGTGAACTTGCTGTGGTATCTCTCCCTCTCTTGGTGATTAGGTCTGACTTTTTTTCTTCTCCCTGAACCATCTCTTCAAGATACTGGAAACAATCATTAGTCCTCTCTTAGATGACAACTGATACCCTTGTTTCACTTCTTGTCACTATTTAACATTGAACTGACAAGGGGGCGTCAGTGATCTACATCATTAGATTTTTAACTGCTCTAACAGGCACCTAGATAGCCCAAGAAACTGAATTAAACTGAACCAATATATGATGGTTCTCCATTGTCAAAACATCCCCTAGCTGAGACCCCTGTGCTCCAGGAGGCCTGCCCATGTGCTCCCCACCACCACGTTGGTAATTAGTGGCACCAGACACCCAACCTAGGTCAATGACATGGACATCTTTGAGTTCCCATCCAGATTTGCTTTCTGCTCTGTTCTGCGACTTGTGGCTAAAATCCTAATTCATCTGATTTTTCTTATAGTGGTTTGGAGTCTATTACTTTTTGTTGACTTTTCTTGGTGGGCTGACGTTGAAGACCTTTTGTTGCAGGCTTGGTCACCTCTGCTCAAAATGCCTACCCCTTGATTCTGGTGCTTAAACTTCTCTTTTGGACTCTTGAACAGGAGAAGTCTCGGATCATCTCCAGGAAGTGACACCTTCTAAAGACCTCCTTCCCCGCCAAAAGCCTTAGATGATTCCCAAGTTCTTGAGACAGGATCCTGACTTCTCAGTGTTAGTATTTACCCCAGGATTTCCTTTCCCCCCAAGAAGTTTCTGCCTCCACTGCTGCCACCTCCTGATCACAGGTGCCTGCTACACAGAAGGAATCATGGCCAGGAGCTTACTGTATTTGTTCTGGCTTTAGATCCCCGTCTCCTTAACAATTTGTCCCTAACTCTTTTTGTTTCCTGAATTCTCAGCCAATGCTTATCTAACCACCTCACCTTGCTCTAATCACCTTGAGTTGGATTAGAACCAATTAAAGTGAGCCACTGCTGCCGAAACATATATTTAATCGGCCCAAAAAAGTATTTACAACTATGCAGGAATTTGTCATATGGGGATGACATAGGAAATAAGTCAGAAATTCACAAGCCCCAAATAATAATGACAAACATAAAAAACATTTGTTAACATGAGATCGTGTTCTATCTATTACCAGGTCAATAATTAAACTTCAACTTCTTAGTTCTTTTTTTTTTTTTTTTCCATTCAGTCTCTGCAGGGACCATCAAAAATTGCCTGTGCCTTGGCTCGGCACCTGTGGCTCAAGCGGCTAAGGCGCCAGCCACATATATACACCTGAGCTGGCGGGTTCGAATGCAGCCCAGGCCCAGCAAACATCAATGACGGCTGCAACCAAAAAATAGCCAAGCATTGTGGTGGGCGCCTGTAGTCCCAGCTACTTGTGAGGCGGAGGCAGGAGACTCGCTTGAGCCCAGGAGTTGGAGGTTGCTGCGAGTTGTGATGCCATGGCACTCTACCCAGGGCGACAGGTTGAGGTTCTGTCTAAAAAAAAAAAAAAAAATTGCCTGTGCCAACTAATTATATTACAAGTAACCATGGCAGAGTATTGGGAAAAGTTTTCAATTAGCAATAATGGCGCCTTGGATAAACCTCATCGGCAATGGTGCTGCCACTATGCAAAGCTTAAACCTCTTGTTTCAAATGAATTTTTCAAAACTATTTATTTGGTATGTGTCTTAGTCTATTCCTCCTGTAACAAAATACCTTGTTTAAGCAACAGAAATTTATTACATGTTGTTTTGGAGAATGGGAAGCCTAAGGTCAAGCTAGCAAGGTTTCTGCTGAAGGCCTGTTTCTCTGTAGATGGCACTTTCTTACTAGGTCCTTTCCTGGTAGAAGGATAGAAAGGGGATATGCTCCTTTACCCTCTTAGTACAGGGCGCTACTCTTGCGTGTGAGAGTGGAGCTCTCTAACAACTTATTGTCTTCCCAAAGGCCCCTCCTTAATGCTATTGCAGGGACTGAGTTTGAACTTACCTGACAAAGACACCAGTATTCAGGCCGCAGCAGTGCTTATCTTTTCATGAAGAAGGATTCCATAATCAATGCTAATTATTAAGTCCTCACCTGTAGAATATTAATAGACTTCCTAGAGGTATTGAAAAGTAAATTCTAGGTTTGGTTAGCTTTCTGTCAAACACACGTTCCCCTAAGGCATACTTTAAATAGAAGCGAAAATGATGATATCCAATATTATTTATTTTTTTATAAAACAAAGTTTGTTGAGGATGAGAAAGGTTTACAGAGCAAGATATGTAGACAACAAATGGGCCCCCATTGTTGTGACAAGGAAAAAGATCTGTCTAATCTTATTTCTGACACTGAAAGCTGGGGCAAGAGAAGAAAATGAGACAAGTAATGCCATTTGATTTTTAGAAATAATATAGCACCTTAGGTTTCAGTTAAGATTCTGTATACACCATTGAAGATTTCAAAAGTTATACTGTGCAAATTACTATGTGCCTGCATAAGAGATGCACCTACTTAAAATTTTGTCTCTCGTTACACTGGGATAAACTTCTAAATAACAAAAGAGGACACATCTCTGTAATAGTGTCCCTCAGAAATAATACTTGCAGTTGGCAAAGAGGATGAACTTTGGATTGGACTCCTAGCTTCATTACTGTGTCATGTTGGGAAATTTGCTTAACCTCCCTGAACCTCAGAGCTCATTTATAAAAGTGGGAGAATAACACATGCAGGGTTTAAAAAAAATCAATAGTATATGTTAAGCACTTAGTATTTAATATCTCAATGCATATAAAAAGTAGTATCACTAAAGTGGTGTATATCTTTATCTATATATCTTTTTTTTTTTTTTGAGACAGATTCTCACTATGTTGCCCTCAGTAGAGTACTGTGGCGTCACAGCTCACAGCAACCTCAAACTCTTGGGCTTAAGCGATTCTCTTGCCTCAGCCTCCCAAGTAGCTGAGACTACAGGCGCCCACCACAACACCTGGCTATTTTTTGTTGCAGTTGTCATTATTGTTCTGGCTGGCCCGGGCTGGGTTTGAACCTGCCAGCCTCAGAGCATGTGGCTGATGCCATAACCACTGTGCTACGGGCGCTGAGCCAAGTGGTATATATTTTAACTTATAAAGGTGAGTCCATTTGTGCATGTGGTAACACAGATCTGAATATAAATCACTTTAAAAATATATCTTCTCCTTACAGAGTTTATATACTCTGTCTTTTAGGCTTACTTGCTACATCTATAAAATGGGATACAGAGATACCAGTAATCAGACTTGGTTTTAGACATAATTTTATGGGTTAATAATTTAATAATCTGAGTTTTGGATTATTTGGCTTCTTGATCCTTTGTATCTTATTAAATTAAAATGTTTTCCCTGAAATAAAAATCCCGAATATACTACAAATCTGGCAGCTTGACACTCTGGGGATGATTTTTAGAGAGGTATGTATGCCAATGAATAATATACAATGTTTTCTTCAGTGGTTGGACACTTGTAAAAGCAGCAGGATTTCTTGTAAAACATACAGATTACTGGGTCCTGGACCCAGAGATTTTAAAGCACATACCCACTGGGGTTCAAAGAAACTATTAAAATTTATATTTGCTTTCAGCTGACTTGTTATGTCTATGGGGTGAGAGGCTACGATTTTAAACAAGCACTCCAGTGATTTTGATACAGTCTAAGAACTGTCCTTTCAGAAACATGCCCCGTAAAGAACCTATTCAGATCTGTGTTATCACTGCAGTAGCCTCTCCAGTGAAGTGTGTGTGACTTGGGGGATGTGGAAGAATATATTGGAAATTCTATTTCTATTTTTATTTAAAACAGTTTAACCCACATTTAATATCTTGGATGCTTCTTTAGCTCCGCATGTCTGATGTCGCAGGTCACGAACTTTATGATAGGTGCTCTAAAAGAAGGCAGGAGTGGGAGTTCACAGCCAGGGGAGCTGCCTTTGGCACCCTTTCTCTTTTGCTTTAAATGTGACATATTTTGTGCTTGGTAAATGGAGTTTTGGATTATATAATCCAAAAACTATTTTTGCAGATGGACAAATGGGTTAGAAAACTCTTAATTCCTTACAGTGAAGATGAATAAAAATAGTAATTCAAGTATAAGTAACCAATAAAAAATGCCAAAAGTGATGTTCCTAGAGTGAAATCTCAGTCAGAATGTAATAACTAAGACCACTGAAGCAGAGCTGACAGGAAGTCTATTCTCTCAATTAGAAATGATCAAAAAGGCTGTATGACACATGAGTTTACATCCAGTACAGTTTCTGATGAAGCTTGCCCTCTCTGAGCAAGTATCTTTGGGTCTTTGAGAGTTTAATGATACTATGAAGCCGTTAAAGGGGCGAAGGGGTGAGACATTTTTAAATGTGGTGTTTACACATTTTTAAGAGATTTTTTTCTTGTAGAGTTAAGGGAAACATTTTAAGACTTTTATTTTATCATAACCTTTTAAAATCCACAAATTCCATGCCTCTAGGCACCTCAAAGATTTTCCTGCACCCTGCATTTTCTATTTCTTTATTCTTACCTGCTTGAAAAATCTGTTGCAGAAAAATTATTCTGCAAAATAGGCCTTCAGCCTCGAGAATAAATACATCATTTTAGGAGACTAATGCTTCACGGTTAAAACCTTATGTTTTATAAATGATCAAAGAACAATCCCCTACACTGAGTTTTATATTCTGTATTACAAATTAAAGGCTGACCCTTTTCTCTCTCTCTTTTTTTTCTTGGTTACTTGTTGCCTCTAATTACTGCATGGGAATACTTTCACCATATGACTTATAAAACTGCAAACTTTTCACTGAATTTCTATCACCATGGCATGAATAATATGTTCAGTCCCAAACTGTAACAGTGAACATTATATACTCTTGCTGGAGTTTCAAGAAACCAGCAGGCCAGGAAAGCTGCACAGAAGACACAAGTTTGGAAAGGACACTTGATATAAAGTTGCTATTTACCCAGGAGGTAGACATAGCCAAAGAGTAAGTGGAAAGATTGAGAAATAATTTTATTTTTTAAATCATAAATGGGTGTGTGTGAGTAAAACTAGTAAAGTTGCCACTGGGAACAAGTGGAAGAAAAATCAGAAAGTAGCCAGGATCAAATGATGGTGGTAGGTGGAAAGGGTAAGGGAGGTTAGAAACCTAACTACAGAAATTGAATTTGAAACTGCAGTATCAGGTTTAGAACCCCAGTAAATATGTAACAGTTTTCAATGACTACTGGGGCTATTTTCTTTTCTTTCTTTCTTTCTTTTGAGACAATCTCACTTTGCTACCTGCATAGAGTGCTGTGGCCTCATAGCTCACAGCAACCTTAAACTCTTGGGCTCAAGTGATTCTCTTGCCCCAGCCTCCCAAGTAGCTGGGACTACAGGCACTCGCTCCAATGCCAGGCTATTTTTAGAGAGGGGGTCTCACTCTTGCTCAGGTTGGGCTGGTCTTGAACTCCTGAGCTCAGGAGATCCACCCACCTCAGCCTCCCAAGCGTTAGAGTGGTGTGAGCCACTGCACCCGGCCTTATTTGGGGCTATGTTCAATGTTTTCTGACTAAAGAGTCTTGAAGGAGTATATAATAGCTGTTGGGATTCTATGTTGTATGACTTATTAGTTGATGAGAGCGCATCCTTTTCTCTTCAGTCGTTTGTTATTACTGTAATCTGGCCAGAAATAAATGCTCAATCCCCTTATGAAACAACTGCTGATTGTCCTTCCAACCAATATCTCCCTTTTTTCTTGCTAATTGAAACTCCAAGGGCAATGCCTGTGGCTCAGTGTTGTAGGGCACTGGTCCCATGTAGCAAGGGTGGCGGGTTCAAACCCAGTCCCGGCCAAACTGCAACAAAAAAATAGCTGGGCGTTGTGGTAGGCACCTGTAGTCCCAACTACTCAGGAGGCTGAGGCAAGAGGATCGCATAAGCCCAGGAGTTGGAGTTTGCTGTGAGCTATGACCCACAGCATTCTACCGAGGGCAACAAAGTGAGACTCAGTCTCAAAAAAAAAAAAAAAAAGAAAGAAACTCCATCCCCACCCCCAATACAGCATAGTCTGTCAAAAATCTTGATTTTAGGGAAGATGGGCTTCATCTTAGCTCCACAGAGTGAATCATAATTGGCCTTAAAACAGTCATGGTAATTTTGCTTCCCTTAGCCAGTGACTGGTCTGGGATATGCTTGTGTATTAGTTTTTTTTTGCTGATGTAATAAATTACCACAAATTTAGCAGTTCAAAACAGTCTAAATTTATTATTTCACAGTTCTATAGGTTAGAAGTTTGGGTTGGTTTCTCTGCTTTGAGTTTCATGACAAAATCAAAATGCTGGCTGGCTGGGCTCTTATCGAGACACTCTGGGAAGGATTTGCTTCCAATTTGTTAAGGTTGTTGACTGAATCCAGTTTCTTGTGGTTGAAGGATGAAGTCTTTATTTCTCGTAGCTCACTGAGGCCTCTTCAGGCCCACACACGTGGACCCTGACATCTCAGAGCCACCAACACGGTATTGACTCCTTCATACTTGGAATCATTCTGACTTCCTCTGCTTTATCTCTCATTCCAGCTAGAGTAAATGCTCTGCTTTTAAGGAATAGCGTGGTTAGACTAGGCTCTTGGATAAGCTAGCATAATGTGTTGTAAAGTCTATAAATCTAATTACATCTGTATACACACAGGTTCCAGGGAGTAGTGTGGATGTCCATGGGGGCCCATTATTCTGTCCACTATCATATGCAACCCATTTGTGGTCAAGAAAACAAAGGAAAGTCCATTGGGAGCTTGATTTTCTGGATATAGATGGAAACACTGTTCCTTTCTTCCACTATAACACTATAGGGATAAGATATCTGGAGCTGCAGCAGACACCATGTAACCAGGAGACATCAAGGATGAAGATAAACAGGCTCTCTGGTCCTCCTGTTCATTAGCTGCTGCTTCTCTTGCAGCACCAACCACATCCCTCAGGCACCATGGTGACAGTGAAGGTTGGAATAAATGGCTTTGGTTGTATTGGGCACCAAGGCTGCTTTTAACTCTGGCAAAGTGGATATTGTGGCCATCAATGACCCCTTCATTGACCTCAACTACATGGTGAGTGCCACCCTGCATCAGGTGTGCAGAACTGCCTGGTTAAGGGGCAGCCCCTTGATGTGCCTGCTTGTTCCCCAGGTCTACATGTTCCAGTATGATTCCACCCATGGCAAATTCTATGGCACAGTCAAGGCTGAGAACGGGAAGCTTGTCATCAACGGAAATCCCACAACCATCTTCCAGGAGCGAGATCCCTCCAAAATCAAATGGGGTGAGGCAGGCCCTGAGTATGTTGTGGAGTCCACTGGTGTCTTCACCACCATGGAGAAGGCTGGGGCTCACCTACAGGGGGGTGCCACAAGGGTCATCATCTCTGCCCCTTCTGCTGATGGCCCCATGATTGTGATGGGTATGAACCATGAGAAGTACGAAAACAGCCTCAGCATTGTCAGCAATGCCTCCTGCACCACCAACTGCTTAGCCCCCTTGGCTAAGGTCATCCATGACAACTTTGGCATTGTGGAGGGTCTCATGACCACAGTCCATGTCATCACTGCCACCCAGAAGACTGTGGATGGCCCCTCTGGGAAGTTGTGGCGTGATGGTCACGGGGCTCTCCAGAACATCATCCCTGCCTCAACTGGTGCAGTCAAGGCTGTGAGCAAGGTTATCCTTGAGCTGAATGGGAAGCTTACTGGCATGGCCTTCCGTGTCCCCACTGCCAACGTGTCAGTCGTGGATCTCACCTGCCATCTGAAGAAGGCTGCCAAATACAATGATATCAAGAAGGTGGTGAAGCAGGCATCAGAGGGCCCCCTCAAGGGCATCCTGGGTTATACCGAGCACCAGGTTGTCTCCTCTGATTTCAACAGTGACCCCCATTCTTCCACCTTTGATACTGGGGCTGGCACTGCCCTCAATGATCACTTTGTCAAACTCATTGCCTGGTATGATAATGAATTTGGCTACAGCAACATGGTGGTGGATCTTATGGCCCATATGGCCTCCAAGGAGTAAGAACCCCCAGACCACCAGCCCCAGCCAGAGCACGAGAGGAAGAGAAAGGCCCTTAGCTGCTGGGATGCCCCTGCCTACTTAGTCCCCCACCTCACTGAGAATCTCCCCTCAACAGTTTCCACACCAGACCCCCTGGAGAATGGGAGGGGCCTAGGGAGCCCCACCTTGTCACGTAACATCAATAAAGTTCCCTGAATTCAGCCAAAAAAAAAAAAAACAGAAAATGTCCCAATTATAAAACGCTCACTACTGGTATCTGGCGTGGTTGTAATACTTCATCATTATACATAGTATTGCAACAACACCATCCTAGATGCATTTTTTGTTTGAGTCTCTAACAATTCTAAGAAAGAACTGTGTAGAAGCAATATTACTTAGTCAAAGTGTATGAAAGTACTTGATGTCTACTGCCAAACTTATCTTCAGAAAGGTTACATAAATGTACATTTTTCTTACACTTCAAAGAAGTGTCCATCTTGCCATACCCTTGACAACAATGAATATATAATTTTTAAAACTTCTACCAATTTGGTCAATGAAAAAAAATGCATCTTCTGTGGTTCATTTTTCTTTTAGTGAAGTTGAATATTTTTTATAAGTACATTAACTTTTAAATTTTCTAAATAGCAGTGGATCCAATCAATATTCCTAAAGTTGCATTTAAAATTACAAAGAAAAAACATCTCTGGGTTCTTAAAAATCAATATATTTATAAATAACATATTAATGACATAAAATGAGAGCTCATGTATCAAGTACCAAGGACTTATGTAGCAACTGTGAGTCATTCAGGAGGCTAAACAAAGAACTTAACGGTATTAATTAAAAAAAAAAAAAAACCTAACATCTATAGCTAGCAATATTTGTGACTTTTAAAAAAGTGCATAAGATTGGGTGGCACCTGTGGCTCAAAGGAGTAGGACGCCGGCCCCATATGCCAGAGGTTGCGGGTTCAAACCCATCCCCGGCCTTAAAAAAAAAAAAAGGAAAATAAGATCTTTACCAATTAAGTCTGAAGTAAATAATTATAAACCATAGAAGAGATACAAATAGTACCCTGTTTACCTTGATTTAGCTGATTTTTGGGTAACCTATTAACAACTAAGTTTTATACTACTCAGGACCCCAATGCTCCTTAAAACTCACTAACAATGCCCTTTGAATCAAATGGCTTAGTTTATTTGGGGTGGGGGAGATATCCTTACAACATGCCATTAAATCCTCCAGATTGCATTATTATACCGTGTGTTCCAAGATGCTTCTTTCAATCCATATGTCAATTTTTTACTGATTCAGATATGCAGTATACTGTCAGCACAGACTTACTCTGTTAATTCAGAGCAGGTTCATAAGGGTCTTTCCTAAAGTAAAATTTAAGCCTAATGTAAAAAACAAGAACAACTCAAAGGAGAGGTCCCCCACTGAGCAATGCCAGCAGTAGCAGTGATAAGGACTGGGCCAGCCTAGCTATCCTCTGGGAAGCTCCAAGAGCACCCAATTGCTGTCATTATTTCATTATCATTTGAAAAACTACCATCATTATTCTGCTTTAGGCAGGAACTGTTTCAGTCTGTGGGAAAGGTAGAATGATGAATGAGGGACATGAGGATACTGTTACGCTTCACTCAAAAATCCAGGTAAATTATTTACATCAGTCTTCTAATACTTGCAGGCATGCCATTTAGAACTGTATTCAGTTGCTGGGAATTATTTTCAATGGAACAATTTCAATGAAATTCCTGGGATTTTTGCTTGCAGCAATGGTAACATAGTGAGGACTATACTTAATCAATTGCAGTAAAACCTGAGATAACATGTAAAATAACTACCTGTATACATTAGACATGGGTATTGCAGAATTTTGATCCCTGAAAGATGAGAAAGAAACAAGGTGAGCTACACAATCACCCCAACCCTCCACCTGGAGAAAATTCTAAGCCACCAAACATAAGGAAAGGGAACCTAAACTAAAGCTGGTAGCCTTGCTCAGCGAGATAATAAAGAATAGAGTTCAGGGAGGTTAAGGGGTGCTAGAAATAACACAACAGACTAGCAAAAAAGGAACCTACCCGGAAAGAGAGCCCCAGAAATGTCCTGAGTTCTAGACCTTGTGGGTAAAGTTCCACAAAGTGAGGCAAAAAACAACCAAGAAGGAATAAACCGAACAATTCTCGAAGTTTACACAAGTAGAAAGAAGACATTCAAGCTCCAACCAGCCAAAACGCAATGTTCACCATGACTCATTCAAGACATTTAATGGAGACTTCAGAAAGGTCACAGCTAAGTATTAATGTTGAACTGTTTCCAGAGTGAAGATTACACTAAACTAAACCTGCCCCATAAGAAAAAACAGGCCTGCAGTAGGAGAGATCTGCAAAAGTAATTTACCCAGCTCTGAGAAACAAAGCATAATACTCTTTAAAAGAAGGTAACAAAATTCAGACACTCAACAGCATGACATTCACAATACACAAGGTCTAATAAAAAATTCCTTAACCTGACAAGAAGCAAGAAAATGTAGTCCACAATCAGGAAGGAGAAAAATCATAAAATAGTAAACAACTAAGAAACACCAGAGATAAGAACATTAAAACAGCTATTATAATTATGTTCAATACCAAAAGAAAATACCCACATTCGTTAAGAACAAGAAAAATTTTTAAAGGATCAAATGGGATTTCTAGATTTTCAGAAAACAGTATCTGAAATTAAAATATTACAGAACAGGATTAAAAGCAGATTCGATACTATAGGAAAAACCTAATCAGAGAACTTTAAAGCAATAGAATTGGTCACAAAATAAGCACAGAAACAAAATAGGCAGAAAAAGTAAGTAAAAGAAATAGTCTCGGGGGCACCTGTGGCTCAAAGGAGTAGGGCGCTGGGACCCATATACTGGAGGTGGCGGGTTCAAACCCAGCCCCTGCCAAAAACTGCAAAAAAAAAGAAATAGTCTCAGAGACTTGTGGGATAACATCAAGCAGTCACACATAAATTACATTGCCAGCAGGTTGAAGGGGGAGGATGGGATGGACAAAAAAAGAAAATGTACAAAATGATGACCAAGACATTTCCGAATTTGACAGAACCTACAGAACCAGGGGCGGCACCTGTGGCTCAAAGGAGTAGGGCACCAGCCCCATATGCTGGAGGTGGCGGGTTCAAATCCAGCCCTGGCCAAAAACTGCAAAAATAATAATAATAATAATAATAAATAACAAAAAAACCGAACCTACAGATCCAAACAGCTCTACAACTCCAAGAAAGACACGCAGAAAGAAAAACACACTAAGGTACATCATGATCAAACTGCATAAATCAGAGAAAAGGTACCAGAGGAAGAGGAAGAAACACAAAAATGACAGCAGACTTCATCAGACACCCTCTAAGCCAGAAGATAATGGAATGACTTTTTTTCTTGAGACAGACCCCTAAGTTGTTGCTAGGATTACAGGCATGAGCCCCCGCGCCTCTCCGATCTTCCTTTTTTTTTGAGACAGAGCCTCAAGCTGTTACCCTGGATAGAGTGCAGTGGCATGACAGCTCACAGCAGCCTCCAATTCCTGGGCTCAAGCGAGTCTCCTGCCTCCGCCTCCCAAGTAGCTGGGACTACAGGCGCCCACCACAATGCCTGGTTATTTTTTGGTGGCAGCTGTCATTGTTGTTTGACGGGCCTGGACTGGATTCCAACCCACCAGCTCAGGTGTATGGGGCTGGCGCCTTAGCCGCTGAGCCACAGGTGCCGAGCCTAGAATGACTTTTTTTTTTTTTTGAGACAGAATTTCACTATGTCACCCTTGGTAGAGTGCTGTGGCATCTCAGCTCACAAAAACTTCAAACTCTTGGGTTTAAGCGATTCTCTTGCCTCAGCCTCACAAGTTGCCAGGACCACAGGCACCCGCCACAATGCCCGGCTATTTTTGTTGCTGCTGTTACAGCTGTCATTCCTTGTTTAGCTGGCCCAGGCAGGGTTCGAACTCGCTGGCCTCAGTGTCTGTGGGCTGGCACCATAACCACTATGCTACGGGCGCTGAGCCAGACATCTTAAGAAAGATGAAAGCATTAACCTAGAATTCTATATCCAATAAAAATATCTCACTTATTTAAACAAACAAAAACAGAACTTTTGTCACCATCAGGGTCTATACCCCAAGAAATGTTACAGGATTTTCAGACAAAATGAAAAGGGTACCAGTTGGAGACTTGGGGTTACATAAAGAAGTGAAGAGCAGTAGAGATAGTAAGTAGATAAATATAAGACTTTCTCTTCATAGTTTACTTTTTCTTTACTTATTCTCCTCCTATTTTCTGTCTATAAAAAATGATTAGATTGCTTACAGCAAAAACAAGTTTTTGTTCTTTATACATTTTTCCTGTTACAGGCAAATAACCTGGAGGCCAGAGAAACCACAATTGTGACCTATGCTGCTATGCTAGATGCCACATAAAAGCTACAGGGGAGACAAGCACAGGGAGGGCACGAAGAAAATGGAAGAAAATTGAAAAGAAAATGGAAGTGGTTCTATTCCTGTCCTCTAAGAGCACACATTTTTAAAAGTTAATTATTACTTGTCCACATTGACTAGAGATGTGCAGACAAGAGCCTGCACTGAGAAAGCTCACCTTTCGCCAACTATCTGTAAGGAAAACGTCTCCCAAGGAAGGAAAAGAGAAAGGGGTACATGGAGCAGCCAATGTGGAATTTTTAAAACTGGACGCTAAGAATCCTACTCCGTGCTGTTACTTACCAATTGGAAACAAATCTAAGGAGATGACTTATCTAATTTTCTAAACGGATTAGGACAGTGAGAAGGGAGATGCAGGTATTAAGTAAAATGATGTGAATAAAAAGTGGCAGCTGAAAGTCTGAGATCTAAACAGAAACTGAAAAGCAAACACATACAGAAAAACCCCTAAACCCAAAGTGCTTAGAATACTGTGATAGTACAGGTGTCAAGCCACATCCACACAATTTAACAGCACAACAGGAGGGGTCTCAACAATAACCCTGCATTATCAGCATAACATTCAGTTATTTTTCAAGTGATCTATATACTAGTAAAAAAGGCAATTCATATTTCCTATCTAATTGGAAATTCAAAGGAACAGAAGACAAACAGCATTATTTATTTTCCAGATTAATAGCTGAACATGCTGCTTCAAATTTAGAGGTACTTCACCTGAAAAGGTATTTGCAGGATAAAAATCAATTGAGTCTATTATTTGATACTACACTGATCTTAACCAAAAGGCTAAGAAGAGATGAGCCTATCTATTATTTGAAAACTTAATATACTATTTAAAAATGAGATGAGCCTGTGTTTCCTAGGTTTATGGGCACCTAGAAATTACAATCAAATTTAAAAGAAGGCTGGGCTGTCAGAAAGGTACTTAGATTCAGTTAACTGGGAAATTTTCTTCTGTAGACTGTATTATTCTTTAACTGGGCAAATAAGCTGTATCTGTAACTACACCATGGTTATAATCCAGGATGAAAAGTCTCAAAGTCACAGGTCTCAACATACATACTGTATTTCAATATTTCTCAACTAAATCAATCCATACTAAACTCTACTAACCAGTTAAATTCCCATTTTCTTTAGGCTTTTCAGCAAAGCAGACATCTGTTAGTACATAACCTCTTTTTCTCCAGCTTTAATTAAGGGGAAAATGTGTGAAATGTGTATTTTTAACTATGCAAGCTTATGCCATTACACCAATTTTAACATTTTCACACAATACTACAAGCATATGTTACACAGAAAATGGTCTTAGATAAGGGAAAGTTCCCCCCAAGCCCAAAGAAATAATTAATTCTATCTTCAGCCACCAATGCCATGACTGTCATCTAAGGGCCGGGTCTCTCATCTGACCGTCTCATAGAAATCTTGGGTAAGATGACTGCAGTGTTCTGTTCCTAACCACTGTCATCTCCCTTTAATCCTTGGGGAAAAAAAAAATCACCTAGGCTCCATCCTTCCTTTTACAGAATTGGGAGAAAGCACTTAAAATGACTCATAAAATTTCTACAAGGTTAAATTAATTTTCATCCAACTCTCAATCACTCCACTTCTGACAATCCAGGAAAGCAGACACAGTGAAGAGAAAAACGACTAAACAGCACGCCACAAAGAACTACTGATACAGAAGCGATTTTAACATACAGCAAGACAATCTTTGGAAAGCACAAAAAGGTAGAATACACAGTCATCCATGTACTTAAAAGCAAACAGCAGATTTCTGAAAACTGAACAAGTCTCCCACTCTGGTCCAGATGCTGGAGAATGGCCAGCGCTGGTACCAGGAGGTCAGAAGCAGTCCCATTTAGCAGCCTCCCTTGACTCAGACCCACGTGCCTCAGAACTAAACCTAAATCGGGTTGGACATAGGAAGACAGAAAGAAAGCAACAACCCACAGACAGGTCAGAAAGACTATTTTCTACCTCTGTGACTACAGGTTTGGGTGTGGGAATAACAGAGCAATCAATCTAAAGACTGACTTCAAGTCTGCTGCCTAGAATTGGAATTACAAGCTTTGGGCTATACTGTCCTCTTTGATAATACAAACGCTCATCTAGCAGGACCAATGTCATAGAAACTAAGAAGTGTCCACTTATTGTCCATCTGTCAGGACCTAAACAACCAAGTTGTTCCTCTCTCTTCTGAGACAGATTTTGACTAATAGAAGCCCAATGGAGAGGAAACGCCTCTTTTTTTTTTTTTTTTTTTTTAAGCAAAGACAATTATCTCTCTGCTTCACTATAGCAGTGTGAAAGGTAGTATTTCTTACAGGCTTTCAGATTCACCCACTGTCTGTTATTGAAATTCTCCTCCAAGGGAGTAAGAAATGTGGCAGCCTGCTAACTAGAATATAATTAGCATTCCCGAGAGGAGACAGGATAATAAGCCCAAAGACTGGCTGGCTGCTTTTCATAAATAATCCCCAAATTTCTTCCTTCTTGACCCTTTAACAGCTCTAAGCCTTCTGCAAAGGCTGTTTCTGTTGTCTGGAGGTCTCGTCCTATCTACCCAACACATCCCCGTGCATTCTTGAAAACAGTCTGCTAGCTCTTCTGAGATCCTGCCCAGCTCCTTCCAAAACGAGCTGACAGTGCAGTCTCTCTGTACACACCATGCATGCGTCATTTACTCCATCTCATCCTGGAATTAGCTGTTTGCAGTTATGTTCTGTTTTCCTGTCCCTGGAAGAGGGATCATTTCATATTCTTCTTGGTATTTGTAGCACCTAGAAAGGGCCTGGACCAATACCTAATAGACATTCGAATATTTAATTCTGGTAGTCCATATAAAGAAAGGATGCAAGCCTTTCTTCTTCTATCTTTTTTGAAGTTTTTTATTTATTTATTTTTTTTAAGAGACAGAGTCTCACTTTGTTACCCTTGGTAGAGTGCTGTGGCATCACAGCTCACAGCAACCTCCTGGAGTAGCTGGGACTACAGGTGCCTGCCACAACAACCGGCTATTTGTTGTTGCAGCTTGGCCAGGGCAGGGTTCAAACCCGCCACCCTCAGTATATGGGGCCGGCGCCCTACTCACTGAGCCACAGGCGCCGCCCCGGTTTTTATTACTTTTAATAGGGCTTCAAAGCTATAAAAATATTCGAGGGTAAATCAAGAAAACGCAACAATTACAACCCCAAATATTTTTGAAGCATTTTGATTTTCCTAGATAGAATTGTTTATTCCTCTTTTCCTAGTAAAATAGATGCCTTTTCTAAAATTAAAAGTAGAGTTCTACTGTAAGCAGTCATAAGCTCCCCAAATTAAATTGTTAACAGTACATGCACCTCTAAACTACGAAGCATTCACAAACATCGATTTTACATTCGCATGCACAAAACCTGTTTTGTCCACTATCGACTTTAGTAAGTATGTTCCTGTATCATATTATCTAATCCATTTCAAAGACTACTTATTAATATTATACCATTCACATATA
This sequence comes from Perodicticus potto, assembly GCA_963574655.1. Classification (NCBI taxonomy): domain Eukaryota; kingdom Metazoa; phylum Chordata; class Mammalia; order Primates; family Lorisidae; genus Perodicticus; species Perodicticus potto. The sequence goes on along the minus strand of CAUYRH010032314.1, from coordinate 1,506 downwards.
CTTTATTTAATCAATCACCTATTGACCATCTAATTATTTCCAATTTTTCACCCCCACAATATCACTGCAGTCTTTCTGTTTAAAAGTAACAGGAATTAGTACATAACTATGTACCAGGCCCTATGTTTGTTTTTGCAAATTCTCATTAAATTCCCTTGAAAGAAGTACTATTATCACTCCAGTTAAATAAAGACGAAACAAACTGAAGGCATGCAGACACAAAGTGCCCAGAGTTACACAGCTCGTAAGAAAGCAGAGGAAGCCAGGATTCACATCCAGGCCTGTATGACTCACCTTAAGCTTTGAGTCATGACATCAAATGACCACCACCTCAAAACCAAGCAATTCACACAAGCTGACCTCTTACTTTGTGCTGGGCACTGCGCTTGTTTACCTTATTTAATTTAATTCTTTTTTTTTTTTTTTTTGAGACAGAGCCTCAAGCTGTCACCCTGGATAGAGTGCCATGGCATCACAGCTCACAGCAACCTCCAACTCCTGGGCTCAAGCGAGTCTCTTGCCTCTGCCGCCCAATTAGCTGGGACTACAGGCGCCCGCCACAACGCCCGGCCATTTTTTGGTTGCAGCGGTCATTGTTGCTTGGCGGGCCCGGGTTGGATTCGAACCCGCCAGCTCAGGTGTACGTGGCTGGCGCCTTAGCCCGCTGAGCCACAAGCGCTGAGCCATTTAATTTAATTCTTATATGTTTGCTTAAGAAAATTATTCACTTAAGATAATTTCGTAAAGACAGAATCATCAGTATCTCTTATGACTATATAGACATAAAAATCCTCAAGAAAAGGGCAGCGCCTGTGGCTCAAAGGAGTAGGGCGCTGGCCCCATATGCTGGAGGTGATGGGTTCAAACCCAGCCCCGGCCAAAAAACTGCAAAAAAAAAAAATTCCTTTTGGCTCAGCGCCTGTGGCTCAAGGGGCTAAGGCACCAGCCACGTACACCTGAGCTGGCGGGTTCGAATCCAGCCTGGGCCTGCCAAACAACAATGACGGCTGCAACCAAAAAATGGCCAGGCGTTCTGGCGGGCGCCTGTAGTCCCAGCTACTTGGGAGGCAGAGGCAAGAGACTCGCTTGAGCCCAGGAATTGGAGGTTGCTGTGAGCTGTGATGCCACGGTACTCCATCCAGGGTGAAAGCTTGAGGCTCTGTCTCAAAAAAAAAAAAAAAAAAAAAAAAAAATCCTCAAGAAAATACTACAAGGTGTCCCAAGAGTCACCCCAAAAACTTCCAGACATAGGGAAAATAGAAAATTGTAGCTAAATCTACCTTTATTTATAAAATAGTCATTAACATTTTTTCAAAGAGGTGGGCAACATGTAGAGAATGTTGTGTAATTTTTTTTTTTTTTTTTTTGAGACAAAGTCTCACTTTGTTGCCCTCAATAAGAGTGCTGTGGCTTCATAGCTTACAACAACCTCAAACTCTTGGGCTCAAGTGATTCTCTTGCCTCAGCCTCCCAAGTAGCTGGAACTATAAGCGTCCACAACACCCT
>CAUYRH010032313.1:0-35789 GCA_963574655.1 Perodicticus potto | reverse complement strand
AGAGACAGAGAGAAGGCAGGGAGTTGGAGAGTGTGGTACACATTCCACACATGTGCACTGCGGCCTGGGACAAGTCAGCTGCTAAGCAGGACAGGCACTGGCGGCAGCAAAAACACCCAGCAGGCTGGATAAATGTCCTTGGCAGGCTGCATGTGGCCTGCAGGCTATAGTTTGAGGATCTCTGGTGTACAATATACAGTAGGTAGTGCTACTTGAAAAGAGTTTTTCTTTTTTTTTTTTTTTTAAGGCATATCACTTGCAATAACTGGGCTACCACTTTGTTGCCCTCGGTAGAGTGCCATGACATCACAGCTTACAGCAATCTCCAGCTCTTGGGCTTAGGCGATTCTCTTGCCTCAGCCTCCCGAGTAGCTGGGACCACAGGCGCCCGCCACAACGCTGGGCTATTTTTCGTTGCAGTTTGGCCAGGGCCGGGTTTGAACCTGCCACCATCGGTATATAGGGCTGGCGTCCTACTCACTGAGCCACAGGCGCCGCCCTTGAAAAGAGTTTTGAAAAGGGTTCTGATTCAAATTTTATTGGTCATTAAGCATGGGCCATGCAGTGTCAGATAATAAGGATATGAAGAATAAAGCCAGGCACCTGCTTATAAGCAACTCATGATACAAAGAAGCAAATGGACACACATAAAGAATCAACAGGAAGGTATAAAAAGGACCAAGCAAACAAGTGCCATGAAAATGCAAAAGAAAAAAGACTTATGTATGCTGAGCTAGAAAAAGTTTCACTTAATGGGGAACATATGAGATAGAACTTGAAGGAGAAGCATAATTGATCTAAAAAGTATAAAAAAAAATCTTGAAGTCTGAAAAGCAGTCTGAAAATGAACTGCAGTGAGATTAAGGGGAATACCATTCATTCATTCAATGTCTTCTGAACCACTGTGGGCTAGGTGCTGTATTAGTCTGACAGAAGAGACAAACATTAAATGGATAATTATGAAAAGCCTGGTAGGTAGGAAAAGTATGGTAATTACTAACTCATTTTCTCTTAAGAATAGAACAAAAACTTCTAATCCAGGTTGTCCAATAAAACAGAAAATTAAAAATGATTTTAGCACAGGTTTTATGATTCTCAGTGATACAGTAACTATAGCAACTATACACTAAAACATGACCCAGGATCTATGAAAAATGTTTTTAGTAAGAACCTCAATCACTACACATCATGAAAGAGAGGAAATGAAAACTGATTTGTATTTAAAAGAGTAAGTAAAATTGAAAGCAAAAAATATATTCAGGCTAGCATTTTTTTCTTTTTAAAGATTTGATAAAAGTCCCCATAAAAAAGAAGCAACGTCTTCTATTTATGATGGGTACAGAAATAACAGTTAATAAGATATTAGGTATATGCTATAAGAACCACATGACCTATACTAATGTGACTTTTTTTTTTAAGATTAGGAAATCAGATCTTTTGTGCTACTAGTCATCTTCCGTAGGACTATTAATTTTAACAACTCTATATATCCATGTGAACGTGGTTCCCTCCAAAGCACTTGTACTTCAGAGTTATTCCCTCACTTCAATGACGCTGACTCTCTTGGCTCCACAACTAACTCTAGACAGAACTTCATTTATCAAACCTTCAGAACCTTCACAGTAGTTTCAGGGTAGTTTTGCTTAACTATAGAAAATAAACCTCAGTTCTGGAAACTGTAAGAAATTATTTCAAGCTAAGTGTGGAGAATAAGATGGATAAATCAAATTGGGTAATACATTTCAATGATGTCTTGGAAGGCAGAAGTGGAAGATGGCTGTTGGTGCACACCCTAGTATAATCCCCTTTCCTCGAGTGTGAGCCAGAACATGAATATAAGGCATATCACTTGCAATTAACTGGGCTACCAAGCAACTGACTTTAAGTTAATCAAAAGGAAACAATCCTAGATAGGCCTGGGTCCTTTCTGAGGACATGCATTCTCCTGCTGATTGAAACCATGCGGCAGAGCACCCTAACTGACAGCCAACAAGAAAGCAGGAACCTCAGTCCTACAGCCACAAGCAACTAAAGGTTGGAAGAGGACCCCAACCTTCAGATGAGATAACATCTCTCTTGTCACCATGATTTTAGGCTGGTGCAATACTGAGCAGAGGGCCTTGCTAGCCCACGCTGAGCCACAGAAACTGTAGGATGGTTTGTGTCATCTTATGCCCCTCAATTCCTTTTAATTTATTAAATAGCAAGGAATAATACATACAAGGTCTAAACCAAAGAGCATCTATTAAGAAACAATACTTGTTTGTTAATGTGTCATGTAAACTCACTTTGAAGAAATTTTGAAGAGTGGCAAAAAGGTTTGAGCAATGGCAATGGACAGGATCTTTGGCCAATGCACTTAGTTTCAAAAGGTGATCATCTTGATCACTTCCTTGGATTTGCAGAGTTTTTAAATGCCTTTTATTATCATGTTAAAAGTCAAAATTCATCTAGTCATCTTCTGTAGGATTCTACTACCCATTTTGCTTATGACCCTTCTAATTTCTTTTCTGGGCATCTTAATTAAAATCCAATTTTTAGAACCTAGTATGTCTGCAACTTTGTTGATGGAACATTAGATTTGCTAGGCATTAACATTTTGAGAGAGGATACCCGAGAAGGATGAGGTCTAGAACAGGTCTTCTTAAGGAGACTACCCTTGCAGGGTCGTCTCCATGGTGACTCAGCTCTTGGGAATTTGTAAACTTAACTTTCTAGAACTTGGAAATTTCCAAGTTCTGTGAAATCCTGTAGTTCTGTAGGGGCTGGAATAGCATCTCCTGCTTGATTCAAACTGGTCAATTAAAAGGGTACTTATGGGGTGGAACTTTTTGACTGTTGATAAAAAGGAAAAGACCAAGCCAGTCGGAGAGTGCAGCCATATGCCATAAGCTCCCGGCTGGTGAATAAGGCCCTTCCTCTTATAAACGTGGTATCTGGGTGCTCTTTCTCTCCGGTGGGCCTCGTCTTCCTGCAACAACTTCACTTGGACAAGAAACCATGGTGGTCTCTAGAATCCTGCCTTACTACTCTAAAGCAGTTAAATATATCAAATGAAAGGAGATGAGCACTCATAAATCAGTTGTTCATAAAATTCTGAATTTACTTTCGAGGATGATATTATCTACCAGAGCATACAATCTCCAGGATGATCGAGAATATTTAGAAATATATGAGGCTTCTCACCCCTTTGGCTTTCTCCAGGACTTTGCATTTAATATGTGAGGGCCAGATTACGTGTCCTATAATGCATGGGACAATCTTGCAAAACAAAGAATTATCTTGATCAAAATGATAGTTGTGCTCTTTATGTTAGACTGTACACCTTTTAAAATGTCTTATTCTAGAAAGTCTGATGGGATAAGCATTTAGAAAAGCACTCACTCACTCATTCCAATCAATTCAAATTATAAAATTCACTGAGTATCAAATATAAAATCTACTGACTCATGACTAATAAGGGTGCAAAAATAAAAACTTTTTAAACTTTAAAAAAAGTTTTTTTTTTTTTTGAGACAGAGTATTACTGTGTCGCCCTGGGTAGACTGCTATGGTGTCATATCTCACAGCAACATCAAACTCCTGGGCTCAAGCAATCCTTCCTACCTCAGCTTTCTAAGCAGCTGGGACTTCAGGTACCCACCATAATGCTTGGCTATTTTTAGTAGAGATGGGGGTCTCACTCTTACTCAGGCTGGTCTTGAACTCCTGAGCTCAGGTGATCCACCTGCCTCAGCCCCCCAGAGTGCTAGGATTATAGGCATGAGCCACCGCACCTGGCCAATGATTCAAAAATTGTAAGTGACTGGACTGAAATCTGGATTTGGGTCTCAACTCCAAACTCATGCTCTTTCCACCACTTTAATTGCCTTTCAAATTGAGAGACGGTTTTCGGGATGTGTTCCTACAGTTAGTTTCCACACTCCTCCCACTCCCCACCAACGTAACCTGAATATACCAACTTTCCCCCTGAACACCATAACTTCCCCATGCTTCCTAACCAGAGTGTGTGCATTTACTATTATTCCCCCAAAGATCCACTCTCCATTCAGCAGCCTGAGCTACCTTTAAAGGCAAATAACAGACGATGTTGCTCCACTTCGAGGCTCTGGAGCACTCCAACATTCCACTCTCTCTCCATCTGAGGGCCCTCCCCACAGTGTTTCCTGCATGGCAGGCTCTTTCTTCCACAGAGGTGAGGCCTTCTTGTCAATCCCTTCAGCATAAACTCTACCTCTTAAGGGACCCTCAGGTAGTAGAGGGACCCCACTACCTCTCTGACCCCTGCAGACACTCCAACATATCACCCCATTAGCTGTTTATATCCCTTACCTGATACTCATATGCTTATTTACATATTGTCTACCTATCCTGTCCTGTTGTACCTAAAATGAAAGCTCTATTAGAACAGGTTCTTAAACTTTCATTCCCATAGTAGACGGTGCTGGACACAGAGAAGATCTAAAGTATCTGCTGACTATGGAATGGGTCATGCTGCTCACTTCATCCTCTCAGCAAGCATGTAGTGAAAATATACAGGGTCTTGAGCTTCACACAGCATTACTGGACCATGAATACAACAAGGACTGGGTCCCACTTAATTCTCACTTCACAGCATCTCACACAGAACTTGTATCCAGGGCTTTTTAAATTCTTGAAGAAACAGAGGCTGTGTTTTATCACTCTGTGACCTCTCTGCTCAGCACTTCATCAGCATTCAGGAAACCCATGTTGAATATTATGTTGTACTAAAGACGATGGCTTGCGCCCTGATCTACCATGAGTTGGTTGTGGGGGAAGGTGCTATGAAGGTGGACAACTGGGGAATAAGTGCAAGTACATGACACTGGCGCACAAACCTAACAGGCATTTCAAAGCAAGGGTACTAACACTACTAGGGTACCAGATAAAGCTGTATGCTTTAAGTTGGGCCTTTAAGGAAATAGAATTATGACTCTTACAGGGTGTGAGGAAGTAGGTGAAGATGGACATCACAAGCAAAGGCACTGGAGTGGGGTTAGCAAGGCTGATCCAGGGGTATGGTAGAAATAGCCCTGTCTGGAATAGAGGAACTACTTAGAAGCAATAACATGGAGTGGTCCTACTCGATTATCACTAGCAACTCTCATACCTGTATTGAGGTTTCACTCTCCACTTTTAATTCTTTCATCATTCTCTACCAGGTGAACTTAAGACACTGAAGCTGGAGTTGTGGAGACTAATTTTTATCAGCTGATGAGTCAAGTTACCATGCTTGGCACCTCATACTCAAAGGTGCTATGCAGGCTCGGCACCTGTAGCTCAAGTGGTTAAGGTGCCAGCCACACACACCAGACTTGCGGGTTCAAATCCAACCTGGGCCCACCAAACAATAATGACAACTACAATCAAAAAATAGCCGGTCATTGTGGTGGGTGCCTGTAGTCCCAGCTACTTGGGAGGCTGAGGCACGAGAATTGCTTAAGCCCAGGAGTTGGAGGTTGTTGTGAGCTGTGATGCCATGGCACTCTACTCAGATTGACAGCTTGAGGCTCTGTCTCAAAAAAAAAAAGGTGCTGTGCAGATGAGGAGTTCAGGGAGGCTAAGATACTTGACAAAGGCAAAAAACGTATTCGATGGTAGACATGACCATCTCATCCAGCACCATCTAACAACACTAAAGCTCATACTGTTCTCCTCTATGAGATCAAACAAAATAGTGAGGTACGTCTAGGGGTGGTGCATGTATAGCTCTCTGTGGATCTGGAGCAAAGAGACCAGCAGAGGCTGGAGGAGCCTCTCAGATGAGAGAAGACCTGAGCATGACCCTTAAATAAGCAGCAACTGAAGAGGCAAAGATAAAGGAGAGAGGGTCAGGAGAGGAATTGCATGGGCTCCTGGCTAGGGTCTGAATGCCAAATGGAGGAATGTGGACTTTAGCCTATAGGATGTGGGGGATTTCTGAATGTAGAACCATGAGGAAAGTCTATTTCAGAAAGATGAATGGGTTTGAGGAGTCAGGATGAGTGGCCTAGGAAAAGTAACACCCACGTGATGGGATAGAAGATAGAAAACCATTTCAGAACCAGGTGATAAGTTTCTGACTTTGTATTTGAAAAGAAAAGTTTGAGACATTTCCAGGACAAATAGGCTTTGATAGCTATTTCCAAAGTATCCATGTGCCCACCTCAAGAACAGAATTGATCTTTTCCTACTATAATTATTTCTGTGTCTGGCTTCTCACAGAGACTATGAGCATCTCAAAGGTACTATTTAAATCTTCTTTCCGTTTCGTCCTGAGTGCCCAGCATCCACAGGGGGACCTCTAAAGATGAAACAGTGAAAAGAGGACACCCAGGCATTAAGCCTGGTGACAAGAGACTAGGCACATGCTACAAGGGCAAAGCAAGATGCTAGGAGAGAATTTCCATCCCGATAAGAGGAGCTTTGTTTGGGAGTGTTCTGACTTTGAGACAAACCCAAAACAAAAAACCCCACGAAGCCAAGGCAGCTGCTTACTGGTAGACGTCACTTGTATTGGGATTTGTATCTTTCCTTGTTATGGTAGGGCTGAGAAAGTGAACTCTACATATTTCTAAGCTGTATTTAAGTTATGGTTCTTTGAAATTCTTCAATGATATGAGAATGTTCAATGGGTTTTTTCCTCACTTTTATACATCAATCAAAGTAAAACATGATGCAATTTCTTTTGACTTAACCAGTCTTCACAGAAAATGGGCACACAGAACATGGGTTCAGAATGGCATCTGGCATTTCAAAACTATTTAATGAATGTGAATTGTTCCTATTAATCTTTAAATATTTTGGCATATAATAGCCGGGCGTTGTGGCAGGTGCCTGTAGTCCCAGCTACTTGGGAGGCTGAGGCAAGAGAATTGCCTAAGCCCAGGAGTTGGAGGTTGCTGTGAGCTGTGTGACACCACAGCACTCTACCGAGGGCGATAAAGTGAAACTGTCTCTACAAAAAAAAATAAATTAAATAAATAAATAAATAAATAAATAAATATTTTGGCATATAGATAAAGTTTTTAGTTATTCCAGCATAAAATTAGAAGCTATAAATCTACGATGGTAAATTTCAAATTCTTAAATTCAAATAGTTGTGATTTATTTAAGTTAGCATCCAGGCAATACATGTATTAAAGCAGATAGATATGAATATATTACAAAACAATAAATATCAAGTGCACAAATGAATAGTGAATGCTTTTTTACTTAACTGTAAGAATCAATTGTGCCCTAACTTTAGAATGGATTTTTCTAATAGCATCTGGACCTGTACTTCCCTTGAGCCTCATAGAATCACTCAGATTTTCCCCAAACACCCCATATGCTTTCCCACTTTTATTGCTTTTGTCCTCACTAGTCCCCCTGCTCTGATTGCCCTCTCATTCACCTGGTTTACCCTCAGGCATGCTTCTAGGCCAGCTTGAAAGGATACTTGCCTACTTAGCTTCAGCTGATTGCGCACCCACTTGTCTCTACCCCAACCAGGCAATCTATTTCTAAGAGTGCTTCCACTGTGGTTCTTACCCAGGGGAACTAGTGTACAATGTCACGCAGGGTAGGGCTCATGCTTCTTGGCGCTGAGTTCCCAGGGCCAAGTGCACACTGTCACTGAACTCAAATACAAAAACTTTGGTTTTAGAAAAGAATTAGTTACAGGGTTACTTTAATCTCAAGCTCCCTTAATGCCCTTAAAGCTTGATCAATAATTCTGATGTAATTTTTCAGAAGTACTTTTACCTTTTCACTTCATGCTGAGAGAAAACAATCCCCAAATAAACATTAAACTCAACTTTTCCAATCAAGTAGAAAGACACTCAGGATTGCAACATCAGGTCTTCCTAAACCGCCAACTGGCTCGCTTGCCCTTTGGATTTTGGACTTGTCAGTCTCCATATCCACATGAACCAATTCCCTAAAATAAATCTCTCTCTTTCCAAAAGGATGTAGTGGCTCCTTTGTTTGAAAGTTTGTTCATGAGTACTGTTTCTTTCTTAAATAATTCTACTCTGTGATACTTTAATTAGTTGCTATTGACATTAATTATGTTTTTGAACCATGAAGAGATGCCTAATGGTTGAGTTCAGACTGGGAGTCAGGAACTAAAGTTCTAGTTACAGCTCTATATTTCAAAGGGTGTAGCAATTTATCTTTTTATAAAAATAGACAAAAATGCCAGCAGGTAGGTGGTTTCTTACAGGGGTGATGAAAATATTCTAAATTTAGATTATGGTGACGGCTGTATAATTCTGTGATTATACTAAACCATTAAATTGTAGACTTTAAATAGGTGAATTTCGTGGTATGTGAATTATATCTTAAAGAAGTTTAAAAAAAGAACACATGAGAGATTTTATTGCTGAAGTTTCAATTACTTAAGGAGAAACTAATTTTAAAAATATTAAGGTTTCATTTTTCTTCTGTATTTACCCTATATGACAACTTACTTATCCCTATTATTGAGAAAAGTAGCAAATGCAAACTTTATACAGCATTATACACATTAAGACTAATAACAGATGATCATATGCTCCACAAAAGGATTAGTCACAGGGCTCCTTTAAATAAGACCCATATAACACAAACACACTAAAAACTAATGACAATTCACAAATTGCTTTTTGGAAACCCTCCCAAAGTGCGTGTTAACACATTTTTAACATTTCTCTGATGACGAATACAATGACTATTTACCTTGTCACAAGGAACCAAGCAATTTTACTGAAGTCTGGAGAAGGTCTCATATATGTCTTAATATGTGGCATGGCGTGGCTGCGGCCAGAAGTCTCAGCTGACCATTTGCTAGTGACAGAGATAGAAAAGACAAGTTCTAATTACCAAATATAAATTAGTCATAACCCTAGTATTTGGGAACTGCATGAAAAGCAAAATCCTATAAACTAAAAAACAACAATGGGTACACAATTCTGTGACCTGTGATTATTTTATTAAACTCTGTACAGGAATTCGTGCTCATTTTAGAATGCGAATGCATAGAAAATTTCTCACTATTCACAACAACTTTTGGTACATAGCCTTTTCATCTTTCTTGCCATTAACATACACACGAATATGTTATTTCTTTTGTACTTTCAACAGCATGTGTGCACATGTCTCCTAGCTGAACTATGAGCTTCTTAAAGGCAGGAATCACGTTCCCATGGTACATTATGAGTACAGACTCTGAAAGCTGGTTGAATGATACAAAATGGGCAAGCAGTATATGAAAAAAATGAATGCTGAAAAGCAAGGGCTTAAGCCAGAAATACTTTAGTCAAATGCTGATATTCACATTATCTAAGCTTGGTTTCCAAGTTTCCAACACCGTAGGACTAAGGCTCAGTGGGAACCTGTATCACGAAGCAACAATCCTCACTCAGGAATCTAAGAGGGTGGGCCCTTAAGGTAACAGATCTTCTAACAATAGTATTGTGTTTAGGCAGGTCCATCATTGTCTTCCTGCAAATGAATTTAATAATCTAATACCAAAAGGAATTCAACATAAAAAAAAGTCCCTTTGTAAGGAAAAAAACCTCAAAAAAGCATTAGAGAGACTCCAGGATGACACTAAATTACATTGGAAAGCCATAATTCAACGTCATCTTGCCTTCATTTCTGACTAACCAATATAATAAACACCCGCTGAAACAAATATGAAACTGAGACTGACTCAGAACATGCTAAATAACATCCTAGATCCTGAGGAAATAGTGATATGGACTCTGCCCTCACAAGCATCATATGATGGTACAGAGAGAATAATGATATTTTATATTTTGGAAAAAGGAACTAAAATGCTACTTATGTAAGTTCTAAACTACCCAACTTGATCTTTTGTTTATCTTTTTCTTTGCACACCAATATTTAAATAGAAACTTCACAGAGATAAATTTTACTCTTTGGTATTAAAAACCTATTCCAAAAAATTGCAAAATCTTGTTTTAAATTATTTCTATCACTAACATATGTAGATGAAAAAATATAGCTATATTACATAAAGTTCTTTTTTAAAAAAAACAGACTGACATAAATAACATTCTAATTTCTAAAGAAGCAACAGCAGCATTCTAAACCAGCTACTTACTGAAAATAGGAATGCAGCCAATTCTGTTTTTCAGCTGTCTGGATGCCATAGGGAAGAGAGCCCCCGGCTTTTAAAAGAAAAATTAAACAAATGAAAATTACAAAATATAATTTGAGGCTTTTTCATTAAGAAGAAATCCATAATAAACAGTGAAAAGGTAAAAGAAAAAAAAAACCACTTCCATTATTTTACCTTATGAAATAGTTCTTTGAAAGAAAGTATACTTGCATGAAATAGTAAATGTTTATACTATCAGAAAAGAAAAATGCTTTTAATCCAACAAGTAATCAAATCAATTGCTGGTGGTAATCCAACACCTATAACAGCACAGATCTGAAGTGTTAGAAAAGACCATGGAAAGCATCCTACCATCCTTGTGCAGGTAAGACACAGTTGGACAGCCTCTTTGATTTTGCTAAAGAACATGATTACTTGGGGAAGAAGAGTAGGATGAGAACTCAGTTCTCTTGACTTATTCACCTTCACACACTGCTATTTCCAAACAAATTCTGTACTAACTGAACCAAGTCTTCCAAACGAAATGGAATGATCAGAAACCAAATTAAAATGTTCAATGAACAGTTCAGTTTTAAAAAATTCCAAAAGCTTTATTCTTGCAAAGAATAAGTACAGTTCCAAATGGAAAGACAATTAGAAGCCAAATTTTTGCTTATCTCTGAAAAGCAAGACAATTCCATTGTAGATTCATCTGTGACTTTCCAAACACGTTATGTTGCAACTTCTCCATAGTAATCTATATCCAAAGAGATTTTTAAATATCTTGGACACAGCAAAAAAGGCATGTCCTGTCTTCTACTGCAAATAACTAAAAACATTCAGTTTTAATACCAGTTATAAAATAGCTTTGTTAAAAATATCATGTTGTTGGCTCGGCGCCCATAGCGCAGTGGTTACGGTGCCAGCCACATGCACCAAGGGTGGCAGGTTTGTTTAGCCTGGGCCAGCTAAACAACAATGACAACTGCAACAAAAAATAGCTGGGTGTTGTAGCGGGCACCTATAGTCCCAGCTACTTGGGAGGCTGAGGCAAAAGAATCGCTTAAGCCCAAAAGTTTGAAGTTGTTATGAGCTGTGATGCCACAGCACTCTGCCAAGGGTGACATAGTGAAACTCTGTTTCAAAAAACAAACAACAACAAAAAATACCATGTTGCTCCCCATTAAAAGTGCACTTTGAATGGACCTAGCCTATCAGAGGTACAAAAAGAAGACGAAGGAAAAGCTACCACCATGTCCAACAGTCTCCCTGAATAATTTTAGCTTTGCCATTGAAAAGCAAAAAAATGGGCCAATATACTCTAAACCCTACCAAGACTTTTCTGGCCAATGTTAATCTAGTTTGATAAGCAATGAATGGACTAACTTGGTCTAATTCAATACATTCCATTTTCAGCCATCAGCAAATGAGAGATTTTGCTTTTTCCAGAGGCAAACACTATTTGGATTTTAGTTAATACCTTGTCATTGCATTAGGTAGGCTGCCTAATTCCAAGTAAAGGTTTAGTACCCAATTACTGGTATAAGGGAGATAGAAGACAAGGTTGACAGATCTCTGTGATATTAGACATTTTCAGATGAAGCCCTTTAAAGAATAGACATATCAACTAAGTTATACCAAAGGTTAAGAGTAAATATAAATTCCGCATCTTAAATATACCTATATTAAGCATTCAAATTTGGAAGAACCATGTGGTACCTCAGACACAGGCAGGTCGTGGAGAGAAATGAAAGGTATGTTAGATATGCCCTGACAAGGCACTGAGTAGTAGGGGAAGCTGGCTGTATTTGGACATCTTGTCTGGACAACCACTCTGTTGGTTACATTGTTGGTAAAAATGAGAACAATTGCGCAGAGAGTTATAGCAAGGATTAAATAACATACCTAGGGTGGCGCCTGTGGCTCATCGAGTAGGGCGCCAGCCCCATATACCAAGGGTGGCGGGTTCAAACCCGGCCTTGGCTGAACTGCAAAACAAAAAAAACAGCTGGGCGTTGTGGCGGGCGCCTGTAGTCCCAGCTACCCGGCAAGAGAATCGCCTAAGCCCAGGACTTGGAGGTTGCTGTGAGCTGTGTGACGCCATGGCACTGCACCAAGGACGATAAAGTGAGACTCTGTCTCTACAAAACAAAAAAACATATATATATATATATATATATATACACACACAAGCAAAACATTATATATAATCTTGGATGCATACTGAAGACAATGCAAGATAAAGAATATAGTGTATTAAGAGATTAATCCAAAAAACAAAGTGAGGAATGAGCATACATATAAAAATAATTAATAGAGATCAATAAAAACATGTAGATATGCTTCTATAAAATGATTATAGAGTAATATTTGAATTTTATATATCTAAACATTTTAAAATTGATACAATAATAAAACACTTTGGTGGGAAGATGATGGAATGGATTTGAGTATTGTTTTAATCTTATTCACTATCAACATAGCAAGTTATCAGTTAATGTTCAAAATTATTAAAATTATTAAATTTTTAAAACTAAAATTATAATCTTGGTCTTTTAATTCTTAATATTATCTTTGTAATCAGTAGAAAGATTATTCAGAAAATAACATCCCTTGATGTACAAAAATCTATTTAAAAGTCTTTAATTTCCTCTGTTTCTTCAAGGAAATGAGTTTAATTCATTATTAAAATAACATATGTCACATAATCTCAGTTCTCTCTCTTAATAGTCCTCTTTTATTCCTCTCTCATCTATCATCCAGATAACTTATCTATCCTTTATTTTATTTACGTACCATATTTTTTATCTACCATCTGCTTGATTAACTTATCATCTGTCTATATGGTCTTTCTGCTACCTTTTACAATGATACCATCTATCTACAACCTATCTTCCATCTCTTTTTCAATTTAGTGGTCATCCTTCTATATCTCTTTCATTCTTTCCGTCCATCTCTACAATCAGATCACCTACAATTGTTTTCTTTCTATAATTTTGTACAATATGATAATACTGTACTTGTTAAAGAGTTATTATGTTAGATACCCTTTAAAGTGTCACTGCTAAGTTAGTCTAAAAGAAGAAGCAACCTCTATGAAAAGTAGCATGGAGGTAGCTCAAGGAACTCAAAGTAGATCAACCATTTGATCCGCCAATCCCACATGCGGATATTTACTCAAAGGGGAAAAAAATAAAAGGACATTTTATTTAAAAAAAAAAAAAGGAAAGAAAGAAAAACCAGCACTCAAATGTTTATAGCAGCACAATTCACAATTGCAAAAAATATGGAAACAGCCCAGGTGTCCATACATAACTGGATTAATAAAATGTGGTATTACATGTATATGTTCACCTTGGGGTACTATACAGCCATGAAAAAAGATGAACTGATACCTTTTTTATTAATGTAGATACAAGTATAGACCATTCTTCTAAGTTAAGTGTCACAAGAGTAGAAAAACAACCACATATACTCGTTATTAAATTTGAACTAATCAACCTACACTTAGGTGCACATTTGGAAAAAACTCTCATCAAAAATCAAGCAGAGGAGGGGGGAGAAGGGGACAACAAATTCAGACCTAATGGTTACAATGCCCACTATCCAGCTAATGGAACACTTATAATTTTGACTCAAATTGTACAAGAGAAATTTATGTAATCACCATTCATACCCCTATAATACTTTTAAGTTAAAACTAAAATAAAATAAATTTTATTAATGAAGAAGGCCAAAAGAAGATATCACTAGAATTCATTAAACCATAAACATTTATTGAAACAAAATCCTTAAATAATAGATGGTAGAAAAATAATGTCTGCCTTTTGGGGAAATAAAAGAACAAATAGCTACCAATTTTGTAAAGCTACCACTTTTGGGGCACAAACATATGCCAAACTTTACATCCAATAATAATTCTCTAAATTTCATAATAGCTCAATAAGATAGTAATGATTATTTTTGTTTTATAGACCAGCAGAATAAACTTTTCAGTTGCTCATAGGTAGCAAGTGACAGAGGTAAGATTTAAATCTAGGACTTACTTAATGGAGCTATTGGACTTTGATTACAAATTTATTAAATGTAATATCCTGCATAGTCAGTAGAAGATAAAATTAAGGGAGAATTTATTAGAGTTAAGGAAAATTTCTTGATTTGAGTCTGTGATGACTCACTACTAGAAAATATAGTTATTTGGAAGTATGTACCAAATTCTCCAGGTACCAGCAGAGTAAAATAGTCACGGTCCTTTATAATATGTTAGTTGAAAATTTCATCAAAGGTAGACAATGTGAGCCATGGGTATTACCTGGGTGTGGCTGACTGAAATATCAGCAGAGACGTGCCAGAGACAACTAAATATATTGCAAAAATATAGGCGGGGGAAAATGTCATTAAGTATTTGCTGTATTGCCCATAGAGGCTCTGAAGAAGAATCTGTGGCTAACTTCTTAGCTTCTGGGGGTTCCAGATATGCCCAGAAGTTCCTTGGCTTGTGGCCACATCGCTCCAGTTTCTGCTTCAATTTCACATTGTTATCTCCTCTGTGTGTTTGTGTCTTTTCTCTTTACGTCTGTTACGAGGATATTCATGTTAGACTTAGGGCCCACCCTAGTTCAGAATCCAGGGTGATTTCAACCCATTAACCCAATGTTCATAAAATCACTGAAGATTTCTTTTGTATGTATATATACTAAATTTATGAATTAGAGGAATTAATACGTGAATATCTCTTTTCAGATGTAACCATTACATTTAGTACAGTGCAATATCTACTGTTATTCTACACAAAGTGTCCAGAAAACCAGTTGGGACAACCCTTAGAAAAATTCCACAGGAGGTGGCTAATTCACCAATGCACGTGCATAATTTGCTACATTGTCTGCCCACTTTTAAGTGTTTCTTAATACAGTCAGCTGATTGTATTATCCTCAATCTTAATATTTTTTTCCCTAACTCATTTTGGATAAGATGAGATTTATTCCAGTCTCATTTCTGAAAGTTTACAGTTGTTATCTGTGCAAGGGATTGTCTGGCACGTGCTATTCCTTCAATGTTAAAAGTCAAAAGTCATGCATTTGATTTTGATTCTCTAACTATTCTGATTGGGGTCTGTCCAGGATGATCCCCAGGAGCCCCTGGCATCTTGCTAGAAACAGAACCTTAGTCCCTAACAGAGACCGACAGAAACAAAATCTGCATTTTAGCCAGCTCACCAGTTTATTACTGAATTTAAATTTACATTATATTATATTTTAATTGCTATTATTAAATTAGTTATACTGTCTCCTCAGCCACTTACATACACTCCATGTAATATTCATTATGATTCGTTATAGCCCATGAGACACAAAACAAAAACTAGACATCTGTATGTGCCAATAGTAGTGAGAAAAATTTGGAATATAGAAAACAAAATCTGATCATTACAGATTATATAGTGTTTGTTATCACCAAATGATTTGAACTTATTCCACGTTATCCTCAACTTTATTGTCTGTGGTATTTAAGTAGTTTCCTTATTACATATAACTTCAAATGTTGTATGATTTCCAAATACACACATTAGAGGACCAAAATTAACAAGTATCAAAAAGAATTTTTAGCATTGTAGTATTTTTAACTATCTTAGAATTTTTACTGTTGTAGTATTACTACTGTTATACTATTACTCCTAGCAACAAACTTGGAATGACTTTACTGACTTTATTATATGTTTATAAACAAATATAAAACATTTAAAATGCAATAACAATTTTGTTCCTATTTATCTTTAACAATTTACATGCATTCTTATGTGTGTATAGTCACATATATATATATATATATATATATAGCTTTAAACAATATACAAAGTGGTATAATATCAAGGTCTCCAAAGTGGCTCCAAAATTTACATATTTACCTTTTCATTATTGATATATTTTTACTCAAAAAAAGATATCCATCTTGCTTACACATGCTATTGAATCAAAATAGTATTATGTATATTTTCTCTCAAACATTCTCAATCACAGATCTGCTGGAAATTAGTACTGCTTGGCCCATTTCATAACTGTGATTCAGAGTCCTCGTAACTAAACACGTCCATGTGTTAGTCCCAACATAACCAGATATATGGCAAAAGCGAAGGGTCCTCATAATTGAGATAAATGTATTTCACTGAAGTAAATCAGTGCTTGATTATTTAATTTGGATGGCTTCTTTGTGGATTTATTACAGTCAATAAAAGAACTAAATCTGAAATAATGGTACATTCAGGATGAATATTCAGAATGAATATTTCTGTTAAGTAATAGTCCTTGTTCACTCAAAAAAAATCCTTAATAGACAGATGTCCCTTTATATGTGATAGATACCCCTTTATGCCTTCATGAAACGCATTGGATTACTTGATTTGAAATTTCTTGCATCTATAGCTCCTTATCTATATCTATTATTCTATTCATCCTTCTCTCAATTCATCAATATTCTCTCTATTCTCTGCATTTCTATCTCATTATTTTGTGGAGAAGTCATCTTCACACTATCTAAAGAAAGTTCTTAATTGTTTTTCTAGAAGGGTGATTATGTCTAAAAAAAAATCAGGCAAATATCAATGTAATTTATAAAATGTATGAGAAAGTAATATAACAGTGTTAATCAAAATCCATGGAAATGTACTAACATACATAAACTTTCAGAGAATCCAGAGGAAAAAAACCAAATCCGACTCTATGCTATACCCAGTACACTAATCACATTCTTACACAAATATACAAGAAATAAACATCTCATTCTGAAAGTGCGAATGGTTTTGTTTTTATTTGTTTGGTAGTTTTTCTTTATTGTTTTTCACGGATGACTTTCCATGCAAAAATTATATTTTTACATAAATAATAGAAGTGATTCTTTCAAAGAGCCTCAGATAATTTTTTCCCTTTAGTTTATTTCATTCTCTACACTAGCTGCTTCAGAATTGTTCTATTATTTTTAAGCTTCTCCCACAAATTCTTTTATGTTTCAGAATTTCACTAGACACTCACTGCTGGACAAGGCTTACTTGCACTTTGGATCTTATTTTTGCTTACTTTCTCAAAATTCCATTCCTTTGAGTATTTATAGATGAAATAATGTGATTTTTGGCATTTACTTTAAAAAAATGGCTGGAAGCAAGAACAGGAAGGAAGCCTAGGATATATCAGTGAAACAAGATTAGCCGTATTTTGAAAACTCGAAACAGGGTTAGAGGAGTATGGGAGTTTATTACACTACTCTTTATAGTTTGGTTTATGTGAGTTTTTATAATAAAATTTGAACATATGTCATTATTTGGTAACTCACATTCTCTCATTTTTAATATATTGGCTACAGTCTTTTCAGCCTTGAGGTCGTCCTTCACACTCCATTCCATCCAATCCATGAATAAATTGTATATAATTTGCCTATAAAATATATTCCAAATATAAGCATGTATTTATACCTCAAATGTAAGCATTCTGCTCTAAGAGATTATTGTTAAATATTTAGACTATTATTACAACTTCTGAATTGATCTCTGGTGCTTGTCTTGGTTTATACCTACACTACTATTTTCCCCCTAGTAGTCAAAAATTAGTTTTCGTTTTAAGTGTAAATCTTTAAAAAGTCAGGTTACACCACTGTTTACAGTTCTTTAATGGTGTCTTGTTGTACTTAGGATCAAATACAGATTCCTTACCAAGATCTTGAAAGTTTTACATACTGCAGCTCATATTTACCTCTAAGATTTTGCTGGCTGTTACCCATCTGTTTTAACACACAAATTTGTGTCACTTCATTTTTGTTTGTTTTCGTGCTATTAAACTCGTCAGGCTCTCTCCTATTTCAGAACATTTTGTGTTTACTGTTACACCTCGAGGAAAAGTTGTTTCATCCTACTCTGTGATTACCTTTTCATCAACCTTCTCATTTTAATTTAACTGGCAAATTTTCAGAGATTTTTTTTTATCTCATCTAGAAGTTTCCCTTAGAAATCCTTTTCTAAAGCACTATTTCTTTGTGGATTTATTACAGTCAATAAAAAAACTAAATCTGAAATAATAGCACATTCAGGAATGAATATTTCTGTTAAGTAATAGTCCTTGCTCCATCAATAAAACATCCTGAATAGACAGATGTCCCTTTGTATGTGATAGATACCCCTTTATGCCTTCAAGAAACACGTTGGATTACTTAATTGGAAATTTCCAAAATTCTAACTGTATTTTAGTTTTATAAATAGTTCACTTCATCGATTACTTGGTTTTGCATGCACCCTCCCTTTCTAAACCTAACCTTTATGACAGCAGAGATATTTTTATTTAGTGCCTAGAACAGTAGCTGGCATATAAGTAATCTTTAATGTATTTGGTGAGTGAATGTAGTAAAACATAAATTTAAGTTTCCAAGAACAAAATTATTAGAGAAAATGTCAGTATTTATTTGTATGGTAACTGGTATATCATATAAATGCATCCAAGGAATTAATTATGAGCTATATTTGTTAAAAATGATACCATTTTAAAAAACTATCTATAAATTTCATATTAGGGTAATATAATCACTCTCTAACTGTACTAATAGGCCCTTTGGCATTAAAGGGGAATTTTTAAAAATTGTACTTCTGGCATTTGCTTGGAAAAGAGGCTTAAATTATGTTATTTTGAATATGTAGGCTAGGTGTTACTCAGAAAAGACTAATATGAACACAAAATTTACCTACAGAACATCATAGCTCACAAAGTGTTTTTACACACATTCATTGTTTTATTTTATAACCCTGTGATCTGAAAATTATTCTTTTCTTATGGATCAAGAACTTGACTTTCAAAGAGTTGCAATGGCTGAACCATGTTCACACAATCAGTGTTTAATGGAGACGTATCTGGAAAATGTGTACACTGTTTAAATGGGCAAAAGATTACTGGCAGTCCATTCAATGGAATGTTGTTATCAAGTATACTTTGGGGAATTCATCTGATTCTGTGAGCTCCGCTGTTTTCATCTTCTTTGACCACAACTCTGTAAGTTGTAGGAAACTGAAAATACTGAACATGTATTTTGTTCATAGAAATGCATGTGTCAGACAAATAATTATTTTCTACCCACTTGAAAAGGTAATCTCAAATATTGTATTTTATAGCCTTACAGATTCTAAATATTTTGCATCTCTTGGAAAATGTACTTGGCATTTCTGATTATCTGAATACGTTTATTATTCAGATAAGTCTTTGAACCAGTTATAAAATTTTCTTGTTTTCCTCACTAATTCATATGTTAATCGGAAGCTTTAATCAATGCTCATTTTATAAAAGTCATAATTTCATCTTCCTAAAATTTGTTCTCTAAAAGCTAGGCTAAAAACCACAAGCGAGAAAAGAAAAATATGAAACTCTACACTTTAATCGCATCTGCCCACTTCATCTGCTTTTTCTCTTTTTATTTTTTTCATCCCACCCATATCTTTTTATACTACCTCTTAAAAAGTTTTTGTAGTTATAATTTCTGATAGATTTGTCTTTTAGTCTTTCTATCCAACATGTAAATAGCTTATATACATCGTTAAAGTTATAGAGTATTCCGTATGCCTTTTTGTTACCAGTGAGTTTTATACTTTCAGATTATTTCTTATGTTTTATTAATATCCTTTTCTTTCAGACTGAAAAACTTCTTTTAGGATTTCTTGTAGAACAAGTATTGTGTTAACAAAATCCCTCTGTTTTTGTCTCAAAAAGTACTTCTTTATGTTAGAGAAATAGTTATGCAGGAGATAAGGTTTTCTTTCTTCAGCAATTTGAATTCTAAGGTTTCCCCTGAGATATCTGCTGCCAGATGCACTGGAGCTCCTTTATGTTATTATTATTATTATTATTATTCTGTTTTCTATTTCCCTTAGAAGTTTTTTTTTAAATGTGACCTTTGGAAACTTGGTTATTAAATGACTTGAGATAGTCTTATTTGGGTTCAATCTGCCTGGTGTTCTATGACTTATACTCATTTAGACATTTCTCTAAATTTGAAAAGTTCCTTGTTATTATTTGAATACACTTCCTCCCTAAACCTCTCTCCACATTAGTTTTAAGGCCAACTCTTATGTTTTCCCTTTTGAAGCTATTTTCCAGGTCTTCTTGGTATGTTTTCTTCTTATTTATTCTTTTTTTTCTCTTCTGACTCTTTTCAAATAGCCTGTCTTCAAGTGTACTAATTCTTTCTTTTGTTTGATAAGTTCTGCTTTTGAGAATCTTGATCCATTTCTGTTTGTCAATTGAGTTTTTTAACTCCAAAATTTCTGTTCCACTTTTTTATTACTTTATTCTCTTTCTTAAATTTCTCTGATAGACTTCTAAATTCACTTTCTGTGTTTTCTTGAAGTTTACTGAAATTCATCAAGGCAGTTTTTTTGAATTCTTTGTCTGAAAGGTCACATGTCCCCATCAGAAAGGATTGGTTACTTGTGTCTTCTTTAGTGTCTGTTTGTTTGTTTAGTGAGGTCATGTTTTCTTGAATGTTCTTGACACTTGTGGATGTTTGCTGATGTCTTGGATTGCTTGAACCCATTCTTCTTGACAAGCCACTTTAGATATTCAAAATTAATTGAGTGCTGTTATTTAAGTCTTAGGTCACTGCAGCCATATCAGGACTGGGGGTATCCCAGGTCCAATGACATTAACTCTTGCAGACTCTTGGTGAACTTGAGCAAATTATATTAGAATTCCCTAGATTACCAGGAAAAGTCTGTCTTTAAAAGAATGACAGTGACAATCCCTCATGGGCACCATAGCTGGGACTCTGCCAAGTCACACCTGAAGCTTACCCAGCCTCACCAAAAGCTCATGGTGACTGCTACATGGCTACCTTTGATGTTTATAGAAAGATATTCACTCAGCAGGCAGTGAAACCTCCTAGGACTGTATCCTTACCTTCAGGACAGTTGGCACTCTACTAACCCAGGGTGGATCTAAAGTGCCATCCAGGAGCAAAGACCTGGCTGGAATCAGGAGTTTTCAGAATCTCCATGATACTTTATTTTACTGTGGCTGAACAGGGACCAAAGTTAAATGACAATTTTTTTTTGTATTTTACCTTTTCCTTTCCCTAAGCAGAAGACTCTTCTTCACTTGACAAGCCGTATCCTCCTTTCAATCTCCCTTCCCAATCAGCCCACACAGCAGATGTGCATGAATGGTTTATACTCAGGGAAGCCCCCTATTCTCTATAGGTATTCATGGTTGCACCCCAAGGAGCCTTGCTATGGTTTTGCATGTGCTGTGACAAATTACCATGAACTGGCAATTTTAAACAATGCACATTTATTTTCTCGCACTTCTGGAAGCCAGAAGTAGAAAAAAAGTTCAAGGTGAAAACCAAAGTATTGAGAGGATCAGGCTCCCTTTGGAGGGTCTACTATAAAATTTGTTTCCTTATACTTTCCTACCTTCCAGAGCAGTTTTTTTTATTATTATTTACCTCATAGCTCCTTTCTTCATCTTTAAAGCCAGCAACAGAGTTTTCCCATCACTCTGCTCTTCTGTTTGTATTCAAATTTCCCTGTTTCTCTCTTACGAGTAAATTGTGACTACATTTAGGTCCCTCTGGAAAATCTAAGATGATTTTCACTCTCAAAATTTTTACTTAATTTACCCTGTAAATTTACCTATGCCATACCTAAAGGGTGATAGTCAGAGCTGCAGGTTCTAGGAATTAGTACCTGGATATTTTTGAAGCTCTCCATTCTTGCTTACACTTCATTAGTGTCCTGGTTGCTGCCAAGTGATCAAATAAACAAACTAACAGACACATGTCAGTGCTTTCATGCAAAGACATTTACAAGGGATTAAACATAAATTTCAGAGAACAAAAATTAATAAAATGGAGGTATCACATACAATCAGAAATATTATAAATAAAAATGTTATTGAAGAAATATGATGTTTGGCATTCATTGACAGAGAAAAAATAATACACCAAAAATGGAAAATTATTTTGCCACAAAGTAAAATGTTAAATGATGTTTGGAAAGAAAAAGCAAAAATTTGAAAGATATTTTCCAAATGTCAAGTGGAAAAATATGTGAATCAAAAATAGCATATAATGAACAAAAGCTTGACACATAATATACAAAGCAAAATTGACCACAGCCCCAGAAATAACTACTGGGGAAAATAGATGTTCGTATGTACAGTTATGTAAGAGCTGAGAAAAGAATTCTGTGAAAACAACAGATGAATATAAGTTAACACAATGTCTATTTTTTTCAATCTTTATTTGGAGACTTGTTCAGAAATGGAGTACCATAAGCAGATTACATAAACTTAAATTGACTTTAAACTTTTACATAACATTGAATTGTATCTTCTAGATTTTCCATTAAATGGGAAAATATTTTCCCTCTGATTCTTGACATGCTCTTTTTAAGTCATCTTAAAGTATTTGCTAAGGGCCAGCATGGTGGCTCATGCCTGTAATCCTGGCACTCTGGGAGGCTGAGGTGGGAAGATCCCTTGAGCTCAGGAGTTTGAGAACAACCTGAATGAGAGCAAGACCCCATCTCTAATAAAAGTAGAAAAGTTTTCCAGGCATCATGGTAGGTGCTTTTAGTCTCAGCTACTTGGGAGGCTGAGGCAGGAGGATCTCTTGAACCCAAGAGTGTGAGGTTGCTGTGAGTTAGGCTGAAGCCATGACACTCTAGCCTGGGCAACTAAGTGAGATTCTGCCTAATTTAATCAATCAGTAAATAAATGTACTTACTGATATTAACAGAAAGTGGGCAGAAGACTTGCTGGAAATAACCCAGAAGCTATGTTCTCAATATTTTGTATTATATATTAAAATATTTATTTTGTAGCCATCTCTATTTACATATTAACCTATTTTTAGAATACTTTTTATTAATTACCCATGGCTGCTTATCAAAGTACCACAAATAGGGTGGCTTAAGCACTAGAAATGTATTGTTTCATGGTCTGGGAGCTGGAAATCTAAAATCAAGGTATCAGCAGGATTGGTCCTCCTGAAGGTGAATCTCTAATGACCTTATCGTAACTTGGTTATCTTCAAAAGCCCCATTTCAAAATTACATCACATTTCTAGATAATAGAGCTAAGGAATCCAACATCTTTGAGGGGACATAATCATTTATTCATTTTTATTCATTTCTTTGGACTTCAGTCACTTTCACTACTAGACGAATGCCAAGAGCTAATGTTTTGATAAACATTTTGAAGAAAAATATTTAATTGAGAAAAAAGATGCTTCACCTTCCCCTCAATCAGTTATCTTCCCCCATCTGATTTGGGAACCCTATTGTCCAGGTCCAGGTGTAACGCTCTGTCAACACTTAGAAAGTCAATAGTTTGTGCTTTCTCACATCCTTAGACTTCAGTTTCTGTTTTCTATGGCTGATACTTTACTTCTATGAAAGCCATTGACTTTTGGACACCAAATTTGTGATTATTTGGTGAAGATCCTTAAATATAGGAAGGATTTCACTTATCACTTATATCTTTCTCAGGATCAAAGTTTGATATAGCACTTTACCTTTGGGGCATGAATTGATTATTTTAATATTTAACTGATGTTAATTTGGTCCATATTTTTGAGCAGTGTATTGTTTCAATTGGTTCTATTTCTTGCTTTCAGACAGTGAAATAAAATATAACTAAAGGACACTCAAATCCCAGGATTATGACCCCAGACCTGCTTACAGTTAATAGCTAGGGTACAATCTGCTTATGCAGGTACTCTCCTCCACTTACAAATGAGCATTTATGATCCATTGCTCTCCTCTAAATCAAGGCAGGAGGGAATATTCTGCTTTAAAGTAAGCAAATGGATTTTAAGAGCTCACTTGTAAGTGATGGCAATTTTAGATAGGAAGAAATAAACACAAGTGCTATAAATTATTGATCAGATCAACCTCCTGCATCAAAGGAGGATCAATACAAACAGATATTGCTGATACATATCCTTTGTTACATCTGGGGAAATGTCCTACAATTATACCATAGCTAAAAAAATCATAGCACAGAACTGAGTGCATTAACTATTTTTTGGTATTTCCTGAACAGAAGTCATGATCTTACCATCTCTTGTGCAATAATCCTTATAAGCCTTGATGAAAATAAATGTCTGGGAACCATGCACTAAGAAATCATGGTAAATAAAAGGTAACTAATATTCTACAATTGTACAATAAAACCTATGGATAATGGATCCTTTGGTCAACAAAGCTTTTGAATATCTAATATGAGATAACCTCAGAGCTAAATGCGGGAAACAGAGTATATAAGTAAAATTACTATTGGTGAGAGAGTCTTCATAATGTTAGGCAATGTATCAGCATATCTGACATGAATTATCAAATCCTTTAGGTTTTTCTGTAACTTGTGAATTATGTGTAATTTAAGTTACTTTATTTATTCTAGATGTGTGCTTACCTTGAAAAGAGCCCATTGTTTTGCTAGCATTTGCAATTCTCCCATTCAAAATGAATAGTTGTGATATGATAATTGATATTTGAGTATTAGTTAAGCTTCTCCAGGGAAATGGAATCAACTGAATGTGTGTGTGTGCATGGGTGAGGTGTCTGTAAGTATCTTGATAGACAAAGAATAGATAGGCAGGTAAGTAGGTAGATACAAAGATAGATCAATAGATAGATTAATTTTAAGGGGTTGGCTCACACAGCTTTGAGAGCTGGCAATTCTGAATTCTGCAGGGCAAGCATGTAGACTGGAGACCCTATGAAATGATGATTTTGCAACTCAAATCCTAAGGTATTCTGGAGACCAAAATTCTTCTCCTTTGGTGCTTTCAATCTTTTTTTCTTAAGCCTTTCGATTGGTTAAATGAGTCACACACATGTTCTGAAGGGTAATTCACTTTACCCAAAGTCTATTGACTTAAGGGTTCACCAAATCTAACAAATACCCTTACGAAAACCATGACTGGTTGCCTGATATTTGACCAAACATTGGCAACCACCAGAGTCTAGTCAAGTTGACACATAATGCAGTAAATATCACATTGGCTTGTTCAGTAACTTATATCGTCCTTTAGAATAACAATTCTGTTTTATGTGTTTCTTACTCATAATAATATCATGATACTGGCAAGTGTAAATCCTATAAAAACTTATATTTAGGGTGATGCCTGTGTCTCAGTGGGTAGGGCACTGGCCCCATATACCAAGGGTGCAGGTTCAAACCCAGCCCCGGCCAAACCACTGCAAAAAAATGGCCAGGCATTCTGGTTGGTGCCTGTAGTCCCAGCCACTCGGGAGGCTGAGGCAGGAGAATCGCTTAAGCCCAGGAGTTGGAGGTTGCTGTGAGCTGTGTGATACCACAGCACTCTACCGAGGACAATAAAGTGAGACTCTGTCTCTTAAAAAAAAAAAAAGAAAGAAAAGAAAAACTTATATTTAAAAGTGCAATCTTATATTCACATATTTCATTTCTGAGAACTTTTCCTGTTTGCAAAAATTTATTTGTAGCTCCCAAATCGATACTTTCCTCAGTCAATCACAAACATGTGTAGAGTCATCTTCATATATGCATTCCCAACCGAGGTCTACTAAGGCAATATTCTGCATTCTTGTTTAAATCATCACCTGTATACAAATTTCTTTTTTGAGGTCTATTTAGTTCCACATAGTTTGTATTTTTCTGTTTTTATTTTGTGATTTTGTTGTTTAAAATGATCCCTTAAGTATTGTGCTAACATGCTAGCAAATGCTGTCTACTGCAACAAGGCTGTGTTGTACCTTACAAAGAAAATACATGTATTAGATATATACACTTTGTTCAGGAATGAATCACAATGCTGTTGACTGAGTCCATTGTTAATGAATTAGTGCTATAAATACACACATGCAAATATGTGTACACAAAGTAGCCATAAACTTCATGTTCAATTTAAAATAGTAAACTTTATGGCCACCCAGTATATGTAAATGTATTTATATTCTATATTTTTAATGTATACTTAGAAACGCACACAAAATAAGGCTATGCATTGATCATCTGATGAAAATGTGAACAGAAGCTTGTCATAATCTAAGCCTATATTTCCCCTAGGATCGTGCTTTGTTATTTACTAGTTCAGTGTTCGTGGTGACTTTGTAGAATATAACTACCATAAATAATGAGTATAGACTGTAGGGATCATTTGTTTAATTGAACTGGCACTATTTTTATGTCCTTAAATTATAGTATGGTGAGTTTTAATAAGGATTTATTCTATACACTCTTTGGGGGAAAAAATCTTGGTGCCATATAGCAAAAATTTATAGATGACATGTTTCTGCAGAGGATTCCAAAAGGCAGTTATTACAGAATTACCTTATCTCAATTTTCTAAGTATATTAGAAATGACTTGAAGAGTTTGAAGATACAAAAATGTTATACTTAGAATTTTTACTTAATTGATAGAGTATAGTGCCACCTGCAACCACTTCCAGTCAAATCAAGTAATGTTATAGAAGAACCAATAGATTTGGCATGTCTTTTGAAATATGTCTGATGTAGTGAATGGTACCTGGAATAAAAGCCTAAGAGTTAAAGTCCTGTGACTGGAATAATCTGAGGTAGAACAACAAGAGAGAGGCCTTTTTGGAAGAGACCAGGCACTTTCACCAACTATTCAGACCATTACCCATGATTCATTATAAACCATCCTATGCTAGAGGGTATGATACTGAGGGAAACTTAAGGTCTCAGTTGACAAATTCATTTTGTGAACTAATAAAGCATAAATGAAGGACTTTATCAAGGACCATCTTCAAAGAATCCACACAATATTCCTCCTGATTACATAAATTTTCCTTGGTGCATGCATGACAACCCATGACATCAATTGTATGGATACAACTATAAGACCCTAATTCTCCCTTCTTTCCTATTTACTAAAATTCAGCATGTTTTAATTATCTATTAATATGTAACAAATAACCTCCAAGTTAAATGGCTTAAATCAACAATCATTGTATTATTTCTGATGATCACGTGAGTGGTGGGGGCTCAGTTGGAAGGTATTTTACTGGTGTCCCTTGAGGTCAATCAAGGGGTTGCAGGCAGATGACAACTCAAGTAGAAGCTAAGTTGGCTCCTTCCTTTCCATGGTGGGTGTGTCAGTGCTCCCATTTGGTGGAGCACTGACCCACTTCATCCCTTCTTCATCTATGTGGTGTTTCTCTTCAGCATAGTAGCTTGAATGCTTTACACAATAGCTCAAGGCACATGGACATGAAGTGTGAGGCACCAGGTCTTCTTTAGGCTTAAGCCTGGAACTGACAGTGTCACTTCTGCCAGATTGTTTTGCCTAATTTAAGTTCTACGGCTAACACACACTTTTGGAAAGTGAAACAATTACCACATCATGATATCATGATGAGAATAACAGCATGTATGTACAGAGAGTAGAGAGAATTTGGGGGAAAGTTTTTGGAGACAAGCTATCATACAAAGTTTATTTAGTGAATGAAAATAAGGGAGTAAATGAGTAAGAAGAAGAACTAGCACAGTGCAAATATCAAAACACCATCCAACATACACATGCACACACAAAAGTTTATGCCTTCCCACATGAACAAAGTAGATTCCCAGTGATGGGACATACATGAGATGGAAGAAATTTTATGTCAAGTAGGAAATTCAAGTATGTATTATAGACATAACTGGTAAATTATAACACCCCCAAAAATATGACTATTAATAATACAGTAACCAAATGCAAAATTATGGCAATTGTAGTTACACATGTGCATTAACCATAGGTAAGAAATAAAATTTTCACAAAATTTGAAGTTAGAATTTTAGAAAAATAACACTATGAAAATTTCTCCTTTCTAAAGACAGGTCATTCAATACAACTATACATTTTGGCCAAACATGATGATTCATGTCAGAGCTTTGACAGGAGGAGTACCACTTGAAGCCAAAAGTTTGAGACCAGCCTGAACAACACAGCAAGACCCCATCTCTTAAAAAAAATGTTCAGGTACAGAGCACAAGGTGATACTCCCAACTATTCTGAAGACTGTGGCAGTTAGATCTCTTGAGCCCAAGAATTTGAGGTTGCAATGAGCTATGCCAATACCATACCACTCTAGCACAGGCAAAAGAATGAAACCCTGTCTCAAGAAAAAAACAAAGAAAAAGAGAGAGAGAGAAGAAAGGAAAAAACAAAGAAAAAGAGAGCGAGAAGAAGGAAAGAAAGAAGGAAGGGAGGGAGAGAGGGAGGAGGGAAGGAAAGAAGGAAGGAAGGAAGGGAGGGGCCGTGCCTGTGGCTCAGTGGGTAGGGCACTGGCCCCATATACCAAGGATGGCACGTTCAAACCCAGCCTCGACCAGCTAAAACAGCAGTGGCAACTGCAACAAAAATAGCCAGGCATTGTGGTGGGCACCTGTAGTCCCAGTTACTTGGGAGGCTGAGGCAAGAGAATTGCTTAAGCCCAAGAGTTTGAGGTTGCTGTGAACTGTGCCACGGCACTCTAGTGAGGGCAATAAAGTGAGATTCGGTTTCTAAAAAGAAAGAGAGAGAGAGAGAGAAAGGAGGAAGGGAGGGAGGGAGGAAAACATTCTAAATGCTTAAAGAAAATTGTGGTTGCCTCACTGTAAAATCCTCCATTGATCCACCCAAATTTACTTCCTGTTAATTTCCAAAACATATCATTCCCTTCGAGGAAGCAGATCTCCATATTACCCTAAGCCTACACATAGCACAGTCTCTTTTTTAATTTTTTTTTTGCTTGCAAGATTTTATTTGTTGTTATTTTTATATTTCCCAATACTTTCTTTTCAAGAGTCAATACTCCATTACCTCCTTGAGATCCACAAATTACCCTGATTTAATATATTAAAAATACATGGATAAGTCTCAACATATAATTATATTCTTCTCTATTAGATTGATATAGGTTAGCCCAGTACCCTTAATTAGAGAATAGATTTTTTTTTGAAGTCAAACGTCATGTTCTCTAACCCTAAATAAAATAGTTTTCAGCACATAATGGTAATTCAATTTATTTAATGATTTATATTTTGATCTGCAACTCAGAATCATTGTAAAGAATGTGCCATACGGCAATATCTTAGCCACTCTTGAAAGAATTATTGAAGTGTCTTTACTCAGAGGTTTTCAAAATTCTAATACCTGTAGAGAATTTATTTATTTGGAAAGAGAAATAATGAAAACTTCAATACGTTAGTAGGCTGAAGTTCTAAGCAATATATTTTTTAGCCAAACAAATTACCCAGAGGAATTCTAAATCCTCCAAACACAGTTGCAACATTTCCAAGGTCTAGGCATATGCATGCATTATTAATAAATTCTCTGAATTTATATTTTATTAATATTTCTACATGTCTTTCATAACCTCAGGAAGTATACAGGTAGTAAGATAAGTTAAAATTATGACATTATTGACCTCAAAATAAATAATCTTTAGATGAAGTATGGTTACGTAGGCAAACTTTATATAGATATAGTAAATACTAGAAAATCAATTTTAGATTCTTATAAAATCCCTTTCCTCTGGGTAGAATAGTATATGCTAGTTGCAGAAATATGTTAAAATGTGAACCTTTAATTTAGAATATAAACCCATACTTGCTAGTCAAATATCTAGTAAATCAGGAAATTTGCGATTCATCCAGACATTCATTCATCCATTTATCAATCTATTTATTCATTCCTCTATTCCTGGAAATATGGTTGTGTTAGTCAGTCACACTCTGAGTACTAGTTGGATGCACAGTTGAGGCAATATATTTGTTCACACTCTGTCTTAAAACAGAAAACATAAATTTCTCAGTTTTTGTAGCTTCAATATATTCCTTATATTGCTTAACTTCATTTGTCCTACATGCATGAATACATTAATTTAGTAAAAGTGCAAAAAAAACATATTTCCCTATGAATAGTTGGTATTCAGTGAGAGTATGTTAAACATAAAAGATGTATGTGAGTATCCTATTCACACTGTAATAAAATAATAATAATATTTATACTAAGAAATTAAGAAAAAACATTTCAGTTAGAAAATAGGGTAATAAACATAGGAGATATAGGCCTAGAGATTTTCCATGAATCACACTAATCTGATAATCTAGAATACATTATGCTGTAAGGCTTTATTCAAATTTCACAGTGATACCAGAAAAATGGACAATAAAATAAAATTAAATTACTTTTACATGAAAACAAAGTGTATTTTTCTTTTACTTTAATAGCTCTACTTAAGGAAAATATACTAAGATATAATTTATTACTGTCTTTGTTATACTAATGACCACTTTTAAATACCAGTCTTCCTGGTGAGATCTGCACATTGACCTGTAAGCATTTTAATTAGAATGGATGCTTCAAACAACAGTAAACCTGTAAAACTCATTTCTACATGAAAAAGACATAAAAGCTGGAACATGGGGATCTCATCTCAACTTCCAGAAAAAGAAATTTAAATGCAAGAGATTAAATTATCATTTCAGAAACATTCAGTTAAGTTCCATAGCCTTTTGTAACATTATTTACAGTACATTAATTATTATGTAGTGGCAACATATTCCTCAAAATATCAAAAAGTGTGATGTGGCAATAGGGGACAAATTATTTAAAAATGAATAAATTTATATTTTCTAAATATTCCTTGTATAAGAAACCACCCTTTTATAACCATCATTCCATTCTCTATCTCCATGAGAACGATGGTTTAGCTCCTATATACTTGTATCAATAAAAAAACGTGCCTACCCTTTTTGTGCCTAGCTCATTTCATTTAATCTAATGACTTCCAGTTCCATCTATGTTGCTACAAGAGACAGGAATTAATTATTTTCATGGCAGAGTGATACTCCACTGGATACAAATACAACATTTTCTTTATCCATTCATCCAATGGTGGACACTTAACGTTTATGCCTTACCTTGACTATTGTGAATAGTTTTGCAATCAACATGAGAATACAGATATCTCTTTGATAATCTGATTTTCTTTTCTTTGAATATGTACATAATAATACAATTACTGGACCACATAATAGTTCTATTTTTAGTTTTTTTTAGTAACCACCACAGTGTTCTCCATAGTAGTTATCCTAATTTATATCCCCACCACAAACAGAAGTCTTTTCCTTTTGCCATATCTGAAAGGGGGGCCACTCAACTGGCATAAACCTCACAGAATACCAAGGCTTGTAGAAAGGTCTTTATTGGCAGGGGATGCTGCAGAGCAGCAGTAAGGAGGAGAGAAGAGAGAGAGAGACATTGGGGAAGAGAGGAGAGGAGAGAAGGTAGAGAGAGGAGGAGAGAGAGAGAGAGACAAGACACATGGGGGGAGAGAGCGGGAGAGAGAGAATTGAGAGAACAAAAGACAAGGGCACCTTATACAGGTTCGGTTAGAGGAGGTGACAGGATGGTAGAATAGCCAATAAGGAGTTACTGCTCTGGCATGAAGAGCTGTTGGGGGTGGGCCATAAGTTTGAAATTTTCAGTGGGTAATTGGGATAGGGAGATGAACTTTTGCAATTATCTAACAGTACCCTCACCAGCATCTGTAAGTCATTTTAACTGGGATGAGATGATACCTCACTGTGGATTGAGTTTAAATTTTCCTAATGATTATTGATTTCAAGCATTTTTTCTGTACCTGGTGACCATCTGTATACCTTCTTTTGAGAAATGAATATACATATCCTTTGCTTGTTTTTTCTATTGAGTTATTTGAGTTCCTTATGTATTCTTGTCACTAACCCCTATCTGTTGAATAGTTTGAAAGGAAGTAACATCTTCTATAATGGCAGGGGAATGGGTGAGTATTTAAGGACAGTAAGGTGTAGGTGCCCTTCCCCTGCTAACCCTGGCAGGCCATTCTTTCTTGTTCTGCTTCTGTGTGTGGCTTTCGTCGTCTGATCTCATATTTTCTTTAACATTCGTGCCTCCTCTCTTACAGACCCTGAGCTCTTGCCGTAGCATAGTTCTTGCTCAGAAAGAGGATCAGGGAAGGAGATAAAGAGATAAGAACATCTTCAGAAAAGAAAATATCAGATGTTGACTTAGTCCAAAAACTGCCTTAAACTGGGTAATTTATTGCACAAAATTCTGGAGACTGGGAACTCCAAATTTAAAGTGTCAGTAGATTTAGTGTTTGGTGAGAGTTTTTTGTTTATAGGTGATGCCTTCAATGTGTCTTCACATGGTGAAATAGGCACAAAAATTTCTTGGATCTCTTTTATGGGGACACTAATATCATTCATGAGGACTCCCTAATCACTTCCTGAAGGCCTCCGCCCCTCCATATTATTATATTGGGGATTAGTTTTCAACACATGATTTGGGAAGGGGTCACATTTAGACCATAGCAAGTGTCATCACAAGTCCTCTCACATAAGTGCCTCACAATGAGAAACCAGGAAACCAGGTGAAAGTTGAGTCGAAGAATCTTCTAGAGTGATGCTGTAGAGGCTCTTTGGAGAAGATTCTTAGGCTATTACAATTTAAGAGCTCCAAAAATCACTACACAACGTCAGATGGCCAAAGCAATGTACAGTATTTTGTCATTTAGCAAGGACTTCATAAAATCCTTAGAAATACCCTGTAAATTTTGTGGGGGTAAGGCCTTTATGTAGTGATTAGGTCATGGGGGCAGAGCTCTCAGAAATGAGATTATTGGCCTAAGAAGGAGACCACAGAGAGACATAGAGTTTTTTGTCCCATTGATCATGTAAATACACAAGAAGATTTCCATCTATAAACCATGACACAGGCTTTCATCAGGCATTGCTTCTGTTGGTACCTTGATTTAGATGTGGTAGCCTCCCAGATTGTAAGAAATAAATTTATGTTGTTTATAAGGTACCTGTTCCTTAGTATTTTGTTATAAAAATACAAAAGGACTAAGATAAGAGAAATCCGTGGCTTGGAGAAATCAAACTACCTGTCCAAAGTGGGACCCAGAAATTTGATCCTCCAATCCAAATAAGACTTATCCTTTTGTACCTCAAGTATACTTCCTCCTTCAACTCCTTTTTACTTTCATTCCCAAGGATGAACAGGGCAGGGATGAGAGAAGTGTTCTAGGTTCTGGTGTCTTTCCTGTGACCTCACTGAACTTGTTTTTCTAAGGTGGAATTATTCCAATAGACATTCAGAGAATGGTGAACTTATAGTTCATCTTTGGAGATGGCCAGCTGGGAGAACACAAGTTATCTATTAACACTTTCTTTATCACCATATCATTGTCTTTGCATGAACACCAACAAACAAGAAAAAAAGGAGTGTGGAGCCCAGTTCTTAATCTTCCTCTTGTCAATGCCTACATATTCATGAATAATATGCCTTTTTACCTTGACTTAATATATTCTTTATTCTTTCTCTGTTATTCTATTTTAAAGTAAATAAAAATTTATTAATCTTTGAAAAGTTCAAAGGCAGGTTTCATTAATATGGTCCTCAATCAACTTTTAGTCAGAAATTCTCTGCTTAAAATAAAAATATAGAGAATATCAGACCGATAGGTACATATGTAACCATGTGATTCTCCTCCATGAGGATAGAATTTTGGCTCTAGCCTTTGATCAGAGTAATGCTCGGAATTTCTCCTCATATCAGACCTAACACAGAGACAAGACTTATCCCTGAGACACCTGAGGTGAAATGATCAATGCTGAACAAATGTGTTGAGGAACTTTGTTCTGAAGGTATTCACAAGACCTTAGATCTTATAATCTAAGGTCACTGAATCCCTATGTTTAAATTTTATTCTGAATGTGTCTGCTAAACGCAGATAGGTGATTGATGAGTGTCAAATTTAAGTCTCAGTAGTCACTATAATTTCTGCCCTGATCAATCTCCTTTAAATCCTTTCTCTTTTATTCTGAGAGTTCTGGTTCTAGACCAACATTATTGAGGAAAAAAAAGAACATGCTTCATAAACATTAATTATGTCTAATTTATGCTTTGAGAGGGAGTTAATAAAGGTAAGTTCTCCACCAAACCCAGGGAAGACAATTGTGAGCTCAGCCTGGGCCATTCATACCCCTTAGACCAAAGAGCTGTTTCTCCATTATCTGAAGTGCAGTGGCTGAGAAAGGGAACTGAGCCCTGGAAAAGTGTGCTCTATCCGGAGTTTTAGTCTCAGCACCCAAAGGTCTGGAATAGTCAAAATGGGTTTTTGAGTCCAGGAAAGGAGACACAGAGAGGAACATGGAACTGTAGCCTTTTCTCTAATTACACAGGCTATCAGATCACATGAACCCAGGCACATTCCCCTTTCCCTGTGCCTTACTATTCTCTAACTCTATCCTTTAATTACATCATAGATCTACATTAATGTAAATTTCTTTCTATTTTGCTCTTAATGAAGATATAGCTGATTAGCCCACTACCCTTTAAATCATAGCTTATACCCCACATCTTTCATGGACTTAAAAAACCTGAATTTCTCCCAAGAATGTTTGCTAAGTCTGGTATTTAAATTAGAGTCACCATTCTGCTCTCTACACTATCTCCTCCATGTTTATTTCACATACACTTAGATGAAGGCATCTCAGTCTTGGTACTTAGGACGTTTGGGCTCAGGCAAATAGTGGCTGTACATGGAGAGGGCTGTCCTGTGCATCAGAGGATATTTTGTAGCATCCTAGTTTCTATCCATTACATGCCAGCAGCATCTTCCCTTCTCAGATGAACGATCAATACAATTGCAAGGTATTAGCAAACGTGCCCAAGGGGAGGGGACAAAATCTTTTCACCTGAGAAACAATAACCCCCTATTGAACTTTGGTAGCTCCCTAACCAATTTTCCACTAAGAATCTACTTTCACAAAAAAGAATTTGTGAGAATTGCACCTTTTATTATTGAGAATTACATATCAAACCCCTTAGCAAACAACTTAAGAATCTCTTTGTGATTTGTGATTCTTTTTTCCCCAAGTCCCATTTGTGCAACTCTGCCTTGAAGGCTGATGACTGGCGCCCTCTCCTCCTTCATAGTGCCCCACCCTGCTGATACCGCTCCCCTCATTCCCAGGTTGCCCCTTCTCTAGAAAAGTTTGATCTGCCCTCGTCATGCCCGCAAATTCAGTCTCTCTTTTATCTTAGCTCCTAAAAAGCTCATCCAAACCCATCCTAATTCAGGAATTGAAGATGTCTTCCTTTCAACTTCCTAGGAAACAGATGGGAATACATATTACAAAAAAATCTGGTTTTGAATTATATCAAAGTCTATTCCCTTTATGAAGTGTATTTATTATTGTTCATCTCGTTGAATTTTCACTAAATTCTCTATTCTTTATCTGAGGCAGGCCCCTCAGCAGTGTAAAAAGACTATTTTTGTGGATGGCATATATGAACGTGTGTGCATGTGTATTGTTTCCCCATGCTAACTAGGTGTGTCACCAACGTATATCTACAGAGTCGTTTTTTAGATTACATGATGATGTCTTTTCTTTGTCTATCTTCTCTGTATCAACAGCTTCTTTATCTCACCCACCACAAATCCGGGTGTCTCTGGCAATGTCAGTCATGACTTAATTCTGGCTCCAACAGACTCTGAGCATTCTCAGGAATATATATGTAAAAACTCTCTTCATTGGGCTTTGGGGAGGCAGAGTTAATACTTTGCATGAAATATCTTATTTTATAACAGTGAAATTGCTTTCTCTGTTGTCTTGTGATTTTTTTTGAGGTGAAATTTAAGTTTTTG